>JAHPZR010002043.1:80000-107500 GCA_019787425.1 Platygyra sinensis
TGAACCACGCTCGTAGCGCTGTGAGTTTCACTATGGAGGTAGATGGAAATGGATGCTCCCTTTCCCTGGTGTGCAGCTTCTAAATCGTGCGTAATGTGTTAAAACAAAGGTTAACGTGAAACCGACAAACAGAGGGCTACTCCTTTTTTTTATAAACTTTATTAGGCTTAGTTACCATAAAATTACAAATATGCAAACTAAAAGAAACAAATAACAATAGAATTAGGTAATGCAGTCCAAAAGGGTCGGTACGAACGGGAGACCCATGCGAGGTGCCGCCCGGATGAGGAAAAAGCAAAACGCAAAAATATAAGATGCATGACAAAATAAAGAAAAGAAAATGGATTTGTAACACGAATCTAAGAATTATCATTGCCACTATCATTGCCATGTGGACAGCCGCTACGAGCATGGCTTGCTCGTCACCATGCTTGATCGCCCACTATCGTCATATTTTTTTTTTCTCGGCCGCATTTCTCAGACGAGTGCAAACCGTCTTGAGATAAGTTTTCCGTAAGTTGAGGAATCCGTAACTCAGCAATGCGTTGTTTACCTATTCAAGTGTGACCTGTGTGATGCAGGCTATGTCGGGTTACAAAGGACCACCTTCACACGCGTGTTCAGGGACACCGTCAAAAGGTGTCATCTATTTACAATTATATAATAACCCAAGTTATTCTCGCATTTTGATTGGTTCTCGCCTATGATCTGTTAGAGGACAGATGCACGATTGACATCCTCATTACAAAGCTTTTCCCTCTGCCGTTTTAAAATGGCGGAAAGTTTTGAGAACTAGGATAATATTTTACGTGACCGGGCAAAAGATAAGGTACAAAAAAAGTCTTGCCGAGGCATTGAACAGGTTCGAGAAGCCAGAAGAAGAAGAAGAAGAAAGATAAAGCCGTTTCTTTCAGAAAATGATCCAGAAAAAATTTTCGAGCAGTCTCAGTCGGCAGTCGAGCGAGACTAAACCACGCACAAACTTGGTCTTGGTAAGCCAAGAACCATTGCTTTATCTCGAATTTAACAAACCCAATAAACAAATTTAATTTAAAAAATTCAACTTTTCCCAGTGTCAACATTTGACACACTGATTGATGTCAGGAATGAAACATCGAAACATCACTTCTTATTAACCCATCGGCTCCTGGAACTTTTTGCCAAAAATGCATTTTTTGGACATTTTGGTGGTTTTGAGGCTGGATCTCGGCCAAATTAGCTTTAATCTGGTCGAAAATGCATTTGCGACACGACAGCTAGGCGTTCTTGTCACTAAAGTCACGTTTTAGGAACTTTTGGCTCGTGGATGCGCAGAAATCAAAATTTTGAGATGTGGCCTACGTCTTTAGGCTTTTCGATTTTTGATTTTTTTTTCCTTTCCTTTTTCTGCTTTTCTTTTCTTTTCGCTGCAGGGATTGACCTTTTACTGGGCTTGTATGCGGTTAAAAAAACTTCTAAGAAAGAGTCATCGAGGCGGCCAATTTTTACCATGGAGCAGCTAGGTGTAGTGGCAGGAAATTGTGCTCTGAGTTTTTCGCTCATCTTTTTGAGCATTTTTGTGAATATCTCAGGCGCCATTAGCTTAGGCCGATCACTCTGATCTAGGCATCATTGGAAAGATCTTTTCCTTCTGCAGAAGTTGAGTATAGATGATGCCAATTTTGGTAAAAAATGATGACGTCAGAAGTGGAAGAAAGGTCAAGGCTCGTCACGGGCGGTTACGGACAGCACAGGCGTCAATGGGTTAAAATCGGTAAAATAAACATATAACCTTACTTTCCGATGCGAATGTTCCTGTCCGTTTCAGGGCACAGCAGTGAGCTAAGTATAGCTAACCACAGCTCACGGTCAACAGTATCGCAGCTAAAATGTGTCTCCGAAGCTATATCAAACTGATTTGAGAATCACCAACCACGGAGGACAAAAATCTCCACCGTCATTTACGCTCCTTTCATTCAAAACTCGAATCAAATGGCCTCTAGGTTGACCGCAGCCCCAAGTTTTCAGAGGGTAATTTTTCAACTCCTGCAATTTTCAAGGCAACGTCCAAGCTTTTCGCCTCACAGGGCTGTTCTGATGACAAAAACTGACTTGATTTTTCCAGCATTTTCTTCAAGACTTTTAAATTTCGCAGTTCAATTCTGCTTTCGCTGTAAAGTTTCATTCCACGAGAAGCGACGCTCGAGTCAGGTTTGACAGTGGCGTTATTTTTCTCGACCAGTCACAATTCTTTGCTACACATAGTAACCAATGAAATTGCTTCATTTTTCATAGATCATAGATTACGTCAAATGGCTTTTTTCCCTCTTCGCCAAAGTGGGCAAAGGCGGGGCAAAGGCCGGCTTTCGCGTTATGTTGAAATATTTTGAAATAAAAAGGCTTTTTGTTATTATACAAATAGATTCCATGTTGCCGTGCATCTGCTCAATAAGAGATCACAGAAGACGTCAAAATGTGGTAAGAACATCAGTGACACACTCGGCTACGCCTCGTGTACCACTTTTTTGTTCTTACCACATTTTGACGTCGTCTAGGATCTATTACTAAAAAGACGCACGACAACATGGAATCTATTTGTTAAGCATTATTCCTAAGAACATGCCACTGCTGTTCCGAACAATTTCTTAGCATGCTTCAATGTATTCAAGAAATACACGAAAAAATTTGACTGCCTTGTTAATGAAATGCTGTGTATTCAATGCTGTGTATAAACCAGCACTGAATGTACAGTCGTGCTAAAGTATTCATGTAATTAGCTTGGCACTCTTTTATGCAAATTCGCTTCAACTTAGCCCCTTCTCAAACCGCTTTCATCATTATTATGTAGTCTTGATAATGGCGCAAGATGCACTGAAACGCGTGTTCCTATCACTTATATTCCTTGTCTCATGTATCCAGATCGTGTCTTATAGTAAAGAAATTAATGGATAGATAAATGTGAATAGATTAATAAATTAATTGATTAATTAACATTTCGTTATTAGTTTTTAGTTCCTAAATATTTTAGCTTTATCCGCTTAGCATTGTAAGATTCTTTCTCTTCACTCTCCGTGGATATTCGCTTATTAATTTTTCCACTTGACAAATTTTAGAGTTAGTCTTGTCATTCGGCACCAGTCTATTCCCTTGAAAAGCTTTTCACAGTATGACGTAATCAGTAGTTTGCGTTTCAAGGTTTGTTCGGTTATTGCAAGTTGTTATCACTTGATGAGATATGCTAATATTGAAACGGAACATCTCGACGTTAAGCTGGCCGGTAAGAAGATTTTGTGGCGAGTCAAATAATCTATTGTGGATTGTGTTCCTTTTGTTATTGTTGTTACAGTTGCCCTATTTGTTTTATAAAAATTATTTTTCTTTGGCCATCGAAGCTGTTTTGTTTGTCAACATGCGTTTAATTGCCATATTTGTCACTGCAGTTTGTGTGCTATTTCTTATATTTGTTTTGCCTGTATACAGTTGTAAGACTATATCTTCACCATCAACAAGAAACTCCAGCCTAGCAAACGGTCAAACAGATGACTTAAAAGTCATGAAAAAGTCCCAGATTGTTTTGCCTTTTAATATTTTGCCAAAAAAAAAAGCGAAGAAACGAAAGAAACGATCCCCTTGAACTTGCTTCTCACATTCTCCACTTATAAGGACCGAGAAATCTGGGTCGAGTCTAGTCATGTGGTTGCTGTTGGGACCACAACTGCGGATAATATCGTTTCTCGTGCTTTGTTTGACCTCCAATAATGGTCCCAGCGAAAGCGATTGAGAGCTTTCACTAGATCCAGATTCTCTCTCGTTTCAAAATTGATAATATAAAATGGGACAATTCTGGTCAAAACGATTCTAAATATTGCAAGCATCACACTGCAATTTTTCACTGCGAATGAACTGAAACAATAAACGACACTCCGCCTGATGATATTGGTAGGTATCCAAACCCACTCATAAGTGAAATTGTTTTTCTATCTCCGGATATGAACCACGACACTTTCACATGATTACACATGCATGTGTACGACTCTACGAAATTATCTCTTTCACCAAACACCGTCGAATATCGGGGGAGAACGAAAATGGATGAAAAAAGCCTTGGATGCCTCACAAATTCTTGTTACTTCTAGGGAAATCATCATGCATAATAACTCTTCTATAAGATTACCAGAAGAGCAGGAGATGAATTAGGCCGTGAACAGTAGTTGCTTCTTTGCATAGAACTGATGCAAATCGTCGAAAAGGCGGCACAGTATTCATGTGTTTTGGGACATGCATTCATTATTGTGTCTTGTGATATGTCCTTGTTGACTGTGACAGCCATCAGAGCACTTCAGTATAAGATATGTTAACATCGTCACTATTCAACACGTCTCGTATCTTATCTTATTTGTCTGGGTGGTAGGCACGTCTCTGGCAAGTCTGAGACTGTGTAATGACGAGATATTTCTTGTCGTCATGGTTCTGGTGGTTGGTATTTTCCGTCGTTGTCGATGTTGGTTTATCTGAAAATTTTTCGCGTCGTTGGACTTCAAATTCAGACCCAGAGCTAGAGAGAGGCCGTCTATGCACGTAATGGTTTTAACGTGCAGTACGTTTCAAAAGGACAGCAGCCAACGCTTTTCTGATTCGCTACTTTATTCTCCTTTGTTATACTCCACTGTTTATCACGTTACAAGCAATGAAGACAAGATTGATTCGGCATCATGGAAAAAGGCCGATCGATAATGCGCTAGAATGGAAATTGACAAGCATGATAGAGGAGGAGGCAGAGTGTCCGAGTGGTTAGAGCGCTGGATTTGAAATGTGGATGCTCTTGTAAATAGCCAACTGGTCTGCCTCCCGCCAGTTGGGATTCTTAATAGTTTATGTTATATTTACAATTTGTGGTTATTTATTTACAGTGTCCCCAATTAGCACAACAGTGCTAAATACATTAGACACTTAGATAAAGTTATTATTATTATTATTATTCATGAATTCCGCTGTGAATCCTTAGTGATAGGGTCTGTCGGATTACGCTCGAAAAATAGATTATTTTGCTTTCGGGCGTCACCCGTGAAACAAGGGTATTACGCTCAAAATTAGTCCTACACCTATTAAAAAAACTTTCCTAGTCTTTCACTTTTTAAATTAATGTTAGACAATAATGGTTCAGTTAAACATTTTGTGAGCAAGTGAAGCTTGGAAGCCTGACATAAAGAGGCAACGTGTAGGCCTTCGATTATACCAAAATCACAAGGTAAGAGTCTATAGCGAAGATATTTGTTTACGAACATTGTTTTTGTTATTTAAATGTTGAAAACGTTAAACAAAAGGACTCTTTGTTTCGCCAGCCAATAGCTCTCTGGTTTGCATATTAATAACAATAGGTGACGTCACTGATATCTTTGCTATAAAGTATCAAGTTCCTAAAATATTCCCACTTTTATCAACTTTATACCTTCTAGTTGCTGGAAAAATTTGCATACACTTCTCACAGTTTTTAGAAACAACAGCATTGTGCTACAAAAATATTAGTATTATGCCAGCATTATGCCTAATGCTCCAGATATAGTATTATGCTCAAAATTATGCCTGTCTCTACTTAGTAAATACAATCCAGAATTTTTTTTAAAAATATGAATTGTATTTGTTTTGGTTTTTAATGACTTTGTTGGATCTTGTTGGGTCAGTGATCATAGACAAGATGCAATTGACCTTTATTCAATATAATAAAAAATACCATAGCTTGTCTTCCTTATGTATGCTCTTACCGTTGCGTTTTGCCCTATTCCCAAGTTAACAATGCCAGTGGAGTTTAACTTCAGTTTTCGCTCAATACCCGGTTTTTCGGATTTGGTATCTATTGCGGTTTTCGATTTATTCCATGTTTAGCGTCCGGTTGACGGGTTTTGGATCTAAGAATTAAGAATTATTGGACAAGTGGAGATCGACTAGAGTAGATCAATTATTTGCTGAAGCGATAACCGAGTTCAATAATTATTTTATCATTCCATCACCAAGTTTGTTTTCATAATCAACTCACTCTGTGACAACTCAGGGAAGTGATCTGCCACTTGGTTACCATTACGCATCAGCAGAATATTATTTGCAGTAACACACATTTAGACGGTACTTTGCATGAGCATAGGCAGTCATTTGCAGGTCACGTAGTGGGCTCTCAGCCAATGAAAAGGAAGGAAGAAATGCATCGAATTTTGTTTGGTGTTGGTTATTTGCTTGGCAACTTGTTACACCTATTTATTTCACCTAAAGGCCGATTTACACGGTACGACTTTGTCGCATACGACTAGGTTAAGACAGGCCTACGACATGACTTAAGACCTACACGACAATCGTAAGCGAGTTGTAGGTTTGATTTACAAGAAACAATTCATGTCGTAAGCCTGTCGTAAGCTTGTCGTATGCGACAAAGTCGTACCGTGTAAATCGGCCTTAAGTCAACCATGTTACCTCACGTGGCGTGTACGCAATAAAGGTGACGCAGACTAGGTTAACTGAAAGAGAGATAGGCTCGATTTCCGCCGAAGTTGAAGTTGGTGCTCAAAGTGAGTCATCTGCATTGCCGCCACGTTTAGTCTAATGTGTTTTACATGAATCAGAAATTGTTTTCCACTTGAACCTTTGGAATCATCTTCTCTACATGTATGCCTCGAAGTGAAATGGAATGTTTGTTTGCAATTTCAAGTGCGCTTTCTGCCTGGAAAGAGGCGTTTGTAACATTTTGAATGCTACATTTTTAAGAAAAATCTAGCAGTCGACCATCAAATCCTGAGTGAGCTTAAAAGGTATAGCCGGTAATGATTTCAAAGAAAAAATATCTTATTCCCTCAAAAAAACGAGTACACGTCTTTTCCTGACTTAAGCCGCCGGTTTGTGAAAATTGCACGTTTAATCATTTCATTCGGCGTTTCTCGGTTTTGAGCATTCCATGGCGCTCTTTCGGTGTCAAAGATATTTCAGATCTGAACACTCAAGTGCTGCATTTTAAAACTCTTTAAGATCTAACGATGTGGAACACTGAGCAAATTTTACAGCAATTCAATGAACATCAAAAGTGCCTGAGATATTGTTTAATTTAGCACCCAATTCAAGCTTTTTCGCCATTTAAAAAATGGACCTGATTTCTTAGAACCTCGAAGGGAATCGGAAATTGGTTGGAGAAAACAGGACTCCAAATGTGTGGAGTGAAAGAAACAGAAAGAAATCCAAGGGAAACAAAGTTCGGTGGCTCGAGTCCGATTGGGAGGTCCAATAACCCGAGGGCTCGAGAATTCGGGATTGAACCATGGCCGGTATGTTGTTTTTAAGAGATGAATTCAAAAAATCATAACTCAAGGACTTATACTCGGCAGAGCTTATTATTGAAAGGAGTTTACGTCTGGCATTTTCCATTATTGTTTTTGTCTGAGCCTATTGGGATTTGAAGCTTTTCAATTCATAGCATTTCCGCGATGAACGAACTGGAAAAAAACAGGATTCTTCACACAACAATATAAGAGCTAAATTAGGTCTCCAGACTCATTGATACGTGTAATTAAGTTTCCGTTTAATGTATCCGGCCATGAATCAATGACGTTCGCGCATAGATAAATATACATATGCAGCGTTCCACGAAGTGATATGCTTCATAAAAATGTGGGAGGAAATATCAGAGGCGAACGAAAGTGGGTAAAGGAGGTTTCGATAGTTCATAAAATTCGAAACGTTTTACGACAATTTAAACTTGAAAACGGATATCATTATGCTTAACAATTGTTCCACAAACTGCATAGGAGAAAAAGGGGCAATTCAAGACAACAGTTCGTGTTTTCAACTTCCTGTGTTTCAGGTTGAAAATGTTCCTGAAAACATTGTCGTGTTGAACGGTGCAGTTAACATTCTGCTCCTAGTGACGGCGATTCTTGGAAATTTCCTCGTTATATCAGCAGTATGGAAGACACCCTCTCTTCGTTGTCCTTCGAATGTATTGCTCTGTGGTCTGGCAACGACTGACCTCGCTGTTGGATTTGTCGTTCAGCCCTTGTTTCTGTATATAGAACTGATGCAGTTCGTCAAACACGAGGCAGGCTATCCGTGTGCTTTGGGAAAAGCATTCCACATTCTGTCCTATTCGGTTTGTGGTGTGTCCTTGTTGACAGTTACAGCCATCAGTGTAGATAGGCTATTAGCACTTCAATATCATCTAAGATATGTTAACGTCGTCACCGTCGTGCGAGTCATGTACCTGATGACATTCAACTGGTTGGCGAGCATTTTCATGGCAAGTTTAAATCTGTGGAGTGGAAATAAGGTCTTTCTTGTTGCCATGGCTGTTGTGGTGGGCGTTTGCCTTATTTTGTCAATAACCGTCCATTTGAAAATTTATGGCGTTGTACGCCACCATCAAAAACAAATTCAAACCCAAAGAGAGGCGGTCCAAACGCGTCAAAGAGCCAACTCGTTTATGTTACGGTTCAAAGGGACGGGCAACGCCGTCCTCATTCACTACTTTCTTCTCTTTTGCTACACTCCACTGTTTATTACTTTACTATTGACTAGCAGCGAAGACAGTATTGATTCGGCGTCATGGAAAAAAGCTGATATTGCTGTGGCATGGAAATTGACAAGCACGATAGTATTTATGAATTCGGCTGTAAATCCTTTCATCTACTGCTGGCGTCTTCAAGAAATGCGATCCGCCGTGAAAAGTTCATTGAAGGGCATTTTTGTGAGGACGTGACTTCTTTGCGGCTAAGAACTAATGAGGTTAGACATTGGATTTGCCCTCTTACAAACTGGCTTAAGAAATATTGGACTGCCATTGTCTGCCTTTTCCGTTCTATTTGTATTTAATCACTCAGGGACTGTCCCGGTGATCGCTCACAAAAAAATACTAGAATCAGTCTATCGCGAGTTGTCAACAAGAACTTCCTCCCAGAGCTAAACCTACCATACCAGTGAGCCATGAAGCTTCACTGGAACTTTGGGTTCAACAGCAGAAAACTGGAAAAAAAATTTCCACATGACATAGGATGATATAGAAGCAAGCTGTTACAGCTATGTGTAACATTACTTAATTTAAATAGTGGAGCACCTGGAAAGTAGCGAACAGCTAAGTGTGTTTATTATCCAAGTGAAATAAAGCATGTATGTATATATGTACCTTTGCCCTAGTTATGTAAAACTCTGTCGAGCGTGACAATCTATTTCATGGACTCGCCACCGTTACAAGTGAGACACTTAGCTCGCCAGGAGCATCATTCTCATTGTCTCAGTGGATGCATTTTTTTTGACCGGGTTAACATTTTATCAACCCAGGCAAGGAGAGAGAGCAGTTATTATTACTGGTTGATTATCTTAAAATAAATGGCCCGGTGGACCTTAACTGGCTATTGACAAGCTAGCCGTAATCTATTAGAGGTGTCTTCCTTTATTTAAGCTATAGATCGTTTTCACCGTCACACAATAAAAAAAACAAATCGAAAACCATCCAGTGGGAAAACTGAGCTAAAAACTTGCGATGAACATACCGAAATAAGACACTTCTTCAAGTCTTCGGCCAGATCATTCGTCGAAGTGTTTTACAAAATGTACAGAGCCCAGTTGATGATTCAAGCGCCATGTTGGTGCCATTTACGGCGGCCAAAAAATAGTGTAAGATCTAGAACTTACTTTAACTACTTTGGCTATCCAGGCGACTGGTTATCAGAACCGCAGAACAAACAACAAACCCTTTTTGGTCCTTTTTCTAATGCTCTAACTTTTAAAAAGTCTCAAAATCATGAGCTAAGTATGTATTTTTCAACAAACGCGATCCGTAGCACCTATTCAAAGTGCTCCAGTTCAACGAAGCACGCTATAGAGCTGTAAACCCTTATTGTTTGAGACGCTCTGAACATGGATCTGTCCCGGACGTTCGTTCACGTTGCTAGGTGTCTGCAGGGTGAAGTGTCTAAAAACAATTTCTTTACAATACACTCATTCTTCAAACGTTATAATTAAGACATCAAGCAAAAAATTATCAGCTAAGCGGAGAGTCAAATACTAACTTAAAAAAATTAAAACGAAAGCATAAATGTACTCAGCAACCATGCTCAGTAGGCTTAATTTTTGTCAGACGAGTTGTTGAGAACTATCAAACCAGATTATGGTTGGGGTATATATAGCAGATGTAACCAGCTTTGATTCATCACAGCGATTCCTTCCCCACACATTAGTCAAGCCATGTTTTTAACTGGCATTTTGCTAGAGCTAGGCAAAGCGAAAAGTTTCAAAACTTTCGTTACAGGATTAATCCCTAAATTTAATGTCCAACGATATGTTAAGGGAACTGGATATGTTAAGGAAACTGGCAACAGTTCCCCGCAGCACTTTTCTAACGGGTGGCTCTGAATCCACTCCAGCGGAGTAACTTTTTAAACGTGGCAAAAAGTTGCATCTTATCATGCTTATCACAATTCGATAACAAAAAAGGGGGTCCTCGAGCTGAGTAGGTTATACAGGGAGATTGGTAGCCGAAGGGCTAATGTGGACCTGCTTTACACAAAAGTGAAAATTTAAAAACACGAAAGACGTTAATTAACAAAAGAATAAGAACAACGTACAAGGAAAATATGATATATTCATGTTTGGTAACCTATTATGCCACACAATTGACAGTGATATGTTCACCAATGATTGGGTAGTTTTTTTGATACCATGATTTTGGCATCAACCGATATGGAGTGATTTTAATGACCCATCAAAGTCTACGTCTCAGAACATTATAATAATCTATTACCGGATTATAATAACCATATTATAATCTATTATTATTATAATCCGCGGATTAATATTAATCCGAGTTGTCCTGTCAGAAGGAAACTCTTTTGAGCCACCTTAAACGACTTCCAACATTCTTTGCATGTTCACTGATTAAAACATTCTCTACGTCGTTTGCTGACTAAATCTGTCATGGTGGGCGCATGATTTAATCTCATAATCCAATTATTGTGTAAATATAATTAACTGGATTCCGTCGAACTAAGCCATTGTTGTAGACTGAGGTGTTTTTTGTAAAACAAATAAACTCGTCTGCAGTGACTTATTTGAGCGAAAAGACTCTTCATACGACAGCCAATATTGCAGTCTTCTTTATTGAGCAAGTGTTCAAGCCAGCTTGAAATCATTATCTTTGATTTATTTTTTAACGGAGACTAGTGAGCAGTGCAAAGGACGACTTCTGTTGTAACTTTTCGTTTATTTGTTTTGGCGCGTTTTGTCTCCAGCTGAGGCTTCCTCAGAGAATAATTACAACTAAACATCGAACAGCGTATCCAGTAGCA
Organism: Platygyra sinensis; assembly: GCA_019787425.1. NCBI lineage: Eukaryota > Metazoa > Cnidaria > Anthozoa > Scleractinia > Merulinidae > Platygyra > Platygyra sinensis. The sequence continues at coordinate 91,295 of JAHPZR010002043.1, forward strand.
TATGGCACATTAGCGTGTAATAACTGAAACGTGCTGTAAACGGACGTTGCAAGAAAGCCTTACCACATATGTTGATTGTGTTGTTTGTATACTTTAGGGGCCGCCGCACGATTAGCGCTAATCGTACGCTCTTTTTTTTTTTAATAAGAACAAACTTAATAAGAACATTGAGGCTGAAATCGCTCGAAAAATAAGAACAATTTAAGAACAATCTGAGGCTGAAATTTTTTTCACCAAACAAACAGACCGCGACGACAGAGTGAAGCCAACGTTTCTTTTCAAAATTCAGGGTCTTTACTATACAGTCTTCCAGATATAACTTCATTATCACACTTTTCGTGTGTAAACAGTAACAGATTACATGTACAGATTACATAAACACTGAACACTACATGTACTGATAAGTACAGGTTCTTTGTCCATCACTGTATGATGCATGTGAAAGGTATGGTTTAGGTACCCTGCACAGGTTCCCTACAGTGAAGTACTTTACAGTACGGTATAACCACATTTGGAGCCATTAGAGAACACAGAATTTTAAGAACAAAATAGGAACATTTTGAGGCTGAAATGACTGAAAAAATAAGAACATTGAGCCTGAGCTAAATTTTACTGGTTCTTAATAAAAGAAAAGAGTGTATGGTCTTACGTAGGCACTTGCCATGACTCCTGATTTATCGAGCTCTCCTAATTTCTTGGCAAGAAATTAAAGGTTCGGAACCTTCAGGTAACCCGACCCAGACCGTGATTGTCTTGTAATTGTGTCATTCTAATTTTACCGCGATGCATCCAGCGAGCCATTTTTTTTTCTCTTCGGGGTTCGAGGTTCCCTTCGATAAAACCATGACAAATCAGGATTCGTACGCTAGAAAGACCCCTCCTTTCGGTGCGGTGATGAAAATGTCAAACAATGGTAGATTGACAGGTTTCAGTCAAAATGGCGGCTGGTCCCGTTCTCCCGTTCCTTGTATCCGGTCTGAACCGAAACACTTTCTTTCTCGAACTTTTGCTTGAACAGCGTTATACGGAATTAAATCCTTTTCCACCTTCCACTCAGCCAGCCTGTCTTATTACTATCAGCATGTGTGCGTGCAGTTTGAAACAAAAAGGCGACAGTGACAGCGTGACCTGTAACGCAGTTCTGTTAATGGATTAATGGGAGTGGTTTCACGGATCATCGCATGCATGCAAGCAAAACGTTTGCTCAAGTTTCTCATTCCCATCCGATTGGTCCAAAACACAATGCAGTTGAGTGAGCTATCTTCGATTCATAGCTTGCACACAGGTCACTCATGGCTCCCAAAGTTGTGATAATTTCTGGCTCTTCAAGCGGCATAGGACTTGCCAGTGCCCTTATTCTTGCGAAAGATATAAAGAAACGTTTTAGAGTTTACGCAACGATGAGAAATCTGGAGAAAAAAGGACAGCTAGTGGACGAAGGCAAAGCATTTCTCGGGGACACGTTGATAATCAAGCAGATGGACGTATGCTCGGATGAGTCGGTCGAAAAGACTGTGAGAGAAGTGATCGATGAAGAGGGAAGAATTGACGTGATTTGTGAGTAACTTAAATTTCTGTTCTCAAAACAGGCCAGCTGCAGAGACTTAATTTAATTTTGTTATAATATAATATGCCACGCATAAAATTTGTAACAGAAAGAGGCTTGTGAGTTGTCTCGCTTCAGCAGGTAGGGTAACCCTGACAGACAAAACATTTTCTCTTTGTTAGCATTCGGCTCGCCTACCCTGGGCAACTCACGGCGTGCCGAATGTCATGTAATGTCCAGATTTTAGTTTGGCACGGTAAATCCTAGATTAATCGAACGACCCACATAAAACTCAAACGGGACGAACTACAAATTTGAATATGAAAGTGACGAATGATCATTGCAGTTAACTTTCCAATTTATGCAGTTTAAGCCTCGATTCGAACCCGTGACCTCCGCGATACCGGTGCAATGCTCTACCAACTGAGCTATGAAGCCACACATTGGGAGCGAGTTCAAGTTATTAAAATCGGCTTATTGTACTTTGCGAAATGGTACTTTGCGAAACGAAACCAAACGAAATGAAATCTGTACTTTGCGAAATGAAAATCTGTAATTTCATGAAAACCGCAAACCGTAAAACTTTAGACGCTCTGGGTGTCTCGAAAAGTTATAGTCCCAAGAAAGAAATTATTTTTTTTCATCGCGTGTTTGCCTCGAATCGCTTCGAAACATCTTGTTTACCGGTGTATCTTGTCGACCGGCAGCCGGCCAAGGCTAGCGCGGGGCGCGTTGCGTGACGGTTTTGCAAAACAAATATATAGTCACGTTGCCATAATACCCGGGTATAATAGGAAACATTGATCAATCGTCAAACAAATTCTAAATTTAATGCATTTGTAAACAATTTAAAATCAATTGGATCAGAGCATACACCAACAAGCCAACGGCTTGTGTGTTTAAAACCGGAACTAACTGTTAAGTTTTTAAATTGAACATTTAACATACTCCGAACAATAACTGCCTCAACACGGCACTACCGTCGCCATCTGAAATCCCTTCGAAATATCTATAATTTTTAAAAAGCGCTCGAATACATGTCAGCGTCAGTCGTAAACATTTCCTGTAAAATCGTAAAAACTCTAAAATAACATATTCCCCCTTCAGACTGTGCCTGTTCCGGGGCACATTGGTACACGTGCCTGAACCCTGGAGGGATACCTAAGTGCTTTCCCCGTGCCTGACCAGGAGGATGCCCAAGTGGTTGCCTGGGTTTAATAAAAACATTATGCTCTCAGTCTCCCTGCAGTCTGAACGGGGCCATCCTTTAGTTGAGCGAAAGACATCAATTATCCTTGTTTAACTAACAACGGTAAAAAGAATATGATGAAATATATATAAAATATGTAGACGTCTAAAAGGACTTGTTTTGGTTTTGTTCGCCCACTGAGACAAGTAACTGAAGTGTATTATTGCTGTTGTCCGATTGGGACGGATCAAACCATCGCAATGTATGTAATAGGTACTCGACCTTAATTAACTCAAAGGTATATGAATACATCAAATTGAAAGGTGTAAAACCTCTTTCAAAAGTTTCTTATGGCCTTCTTTCAATTGTTGCCTCACGTCCTCTTGGACCTCTATCATCCCTTTCCAAAAGTAGGGATGCCTACGTAGAATACATTCCTTCTTGACACAATAAAATCGTGGGATCTCCCGTTTCCACGTCGGTTCATACGTAGTTTTTCCGTTGGCATCTTTCTTTGGATAGTAAAATCGCTCCATGTGACATATCGAAATGTCCTGTGGTATACAGACCACACCGCCATGAGCAAATTCGACTTTGCAAGACTCACACTTCTGCGCCTTATTAGTGCACTCCCTGGTGAATACGACTTGGAATTTGTTAGAGTTGTGCCATATTTCCGTGAACGAAAGAGGTTTCTGAAAGTCTAGGTCGTTGTCTGCCCTTTCAATTTCCTCCACAATTGGATTTAGTTCAATATTGTTCTGTCCTTTTCTCTTTTTCTTTTCCTTCGGTTTTTCTCCAGCCCGCTTTGGAATTTTTTTTTTTTTTCAAAGACACCGATTAGTAGTAATATGTTTTCACTTATCGACACTTACTGTTAAGATTGTCAAATGCGCTGAGCATCAAGTCGTCATCATCAGAGTCACTCCCATCCGCAATTTTTCTTTTGCAAGAGGAGCTTCTGAGGCTCTGTACAAAATCGTGAAAGCAAAATACAGTTGATTTGCTTGAAACAGCCTTATGAAGGATTGTCAATTTGAACTAATAGAACATCGAGTCTTGTTTCAAGTAAATGAGTATAATGAGGGATCCTTCTATTCTAAACTTTTATGAAAATTAATAATTGATCGATCAGTCATTTACCTCATGGGATGACCTGTTACTTTCTCCTGAGCTGGGATGTTTGTCATTCTTGGAGGGCTTACTATCATTTTTTCCGTCCACGGTGGCATCATTCTATAAAAAATAACATGCACAGAAGTAATACGAAATAGTTCACTTCATTGCAAAAGCCTTCGCCAATAAGCCACCAAGAACTGAAAAGTACTCTCGACGAAATTATATGGCGCAAGTTTCCTTTGAATATGTTAGAGCTAGGGCATTTTAGAGGTTGTACTTTTACACTTTATAAGCCAAACTAACAGCATTCCAATGGACGCTATTCACGGAGTAGGACTTTTCTTAGTATTGACCGATGTCTAGAGTTTTTCGATCAAGTCATTATCATTATCGTTAATAACAATTTCTCTACATTTCCCAGACCTAGTTAACATTCAGGTCTAGTCCCACACGTTTTTTACTATGTCAGAGAGGTTTAAAGTGAACATGGAAAATGAAAAATATAACATGGGGACATTACAAATCAGCATTAAGGCAGAGAAATTGGGAATCGCCATAAAGACGACGTTACAAAATATTTGGCCTAGAGCACAGATAAATGTTCATTATGCTTACGTCATTCTTTGAAGGAGTACTCCCACTGGGTTGCAACCATGATTTCTTCCTTGCAGTGGATTGGGAGTAAGGGCTGAGGCCGTCCACTGTTCCCTGGGAAAAAGGAAAGATCCTGAAGCTTAAGTTCATAAGCCCGTAAAAACTACATTTCAGAAAGAAACAGATAAATGAAAAACAACAGCAACATGAAACAACAACAGTTCGCGTACAGCGCTTCCATCTCTGTCTCCCCGGGGACGTTTTCGCTTAGACTCCATGTTGATGTCAGGAGAAGTGGGGGACTCAGTTGCATCAGAGGTTTCATCGACATCAAGATTGATCACTTGAGGTTCAGCTCGTGTGGTTTCTTGAGAAACAGCCGGCAGTTTTGGGCTCTCTGCGAACCTACACAGCAGTAAAGTTTTTGCCTCAGTTCTTACATGTACATCAGCTAACTCACTACTTGAAATACTAAAATTGAAGGATTCCTCGAAATTGTTGAACAACAAATCACACGTTACGTTTTATGGTCCTGAATGACCAGAGAGTATACAAGCAAATTAAAAACAGGGACAATTTTGAACGTACAGGGATACACCTTGCTAATAATTTTTCCCACCCATGCATTAACTGGCACTGTGCACTTCAAAATGCGTAGATATATCTCTATTATCCGACAAAGCAATGCACATACGAGTTTGATGACGAAAACTTACAACAACAATAACAAAAACAACAACAGCAGCAGCAACAATAATAATAAATGTAATATTCTTGATGGTGGAGATGATGGCGATGATAATGATAATAGTAATAATTATAGCCACGATAATAATAATAATAATAATAATAATAATAATAATAATAATAATAATAATAATAATAATAATAATAATAATAATAATAATAATAATAATAATAATAATAATAAATAACAATTATTCCATGAGCCCGCGTTGGATATGAAGTGATAAAATAACCAACGAGCGCGTAGCGCGAGTTGGTTATAATCACTTCATATCCAACAAGGGCGAATGGAATAATTGTTTTAGTAAATTCTCAAATCGGGTTTCTCCGCCGATTTTTATTTCCACAATTTTACAAAGTGAAAAATTTAAAACTTGGCGCACTGTTTTCCATATGACGTAAAACTCCGACTATTGGCTCATAGTCGGAGTTTTTTAGCCAATCAAAAAGCTAGAAATGCAATAGTTGGAGCTGAGAATTTACTATTATTATTATTATTATTATTATATTATTATTATTATTATTATTATTAATATACTGCTACTACTAGTAGTAGTGATAATATTAATGATGATGATGATGTCGCCAAGGTCACTTATTGTGCAATGTTGGGAAAGCGTAGATCTCTAGGGGGGATTTATTGCTAAATATGTTAAAGTTACAGTATACCTTTAGAGTGCCTCACAACCAAGAGATGTAGCGCGTCCAGTTTAAACACCAACATTACATTATAACATATAGCTGGCTCTCAAGCTATATTATTTGAAATAAAATGAATTATCGAATATGTTACGACATCTAGATGCGAGTGTCCGAGTCACTTTTTGAAAGATACAAGTCAAAATGAATTTTGTTTTTCGCCTATATAATTTGTCCTTCAGTTTCCAGACCCACACAAAAACCTGTCGCCGATTCGCCATTATTCAATTTCAGTCAAAAGTAACTGAATATTTTTGAAACTGGATTAAAGGCAGATATGTAGTGATCGTAGAAAAGGCGGGGAAAATGTTTTGTTGTAAATATGTCAAACTAACCACTGTCCAAATCTGTAGGCAAATAAACAAATTTCCTTTGACTTGCAGCTTTCAAAAGGGACCCAAAAGTTAATTCGGACGCTCACATTTGAAGGTCGTGTAAAATTCTACACTTCATATTAGTTCAAAATTCTTGGTATACCCGGCGTGATAGCCTTCTCTCTAGGCTTTCATCCTAACCCCAACCCTAACTCTAACCCTAATCCTAACAGGAGTTTAGGTTGCTACACTTTAAACCAGACGTGCGAGACACCTCTAAAGGTGCTTTAAAGAGACGGAGTTGCTGATAGCACTTACTTTGATTTCCTTGAAATAACTGCCAGTGATTGACGCGTGTCGGGCTGTACGCCTTGGTGGTGCAGCCTTTTCCAAAGCCAAATACAGAGTGACAGCCACACTTCTGGGGAGTTCTTCTTCCCAATCATCAGGAGGCCTTCGCCTTTTCCAGGTGCCAGCGTCACCGGATGAGTGTCTATCATGTATGGCTTGCCATCACGGCACCCGAGCGTTAATGCCAGCGGTTCGCAAGTGAAGGTAGCAACGAAGTCGTTACATCCAAGTTCACATAGCTTGGAATGCAATTTTCGTCTGCCCTCAAAGGAATAGACTGTGTCATCAAATGGTAACTCTTCAGAGAAGTCGTATGAAGACTTAATTATCTTGTGTTCCCTCATAATTACGTACGCTTCCATTGCGTCATACAGTCTGTGCAGGTCTCGGTACACGTTTATTGTTTGCGGTAGGTGCCAAATAGTATCCTCAATAGCTTCAGGTAACTCAGTGAAGAATTCGCTACCTGCTACGACCTCACTCAGTATTGCGTCTGCGATTTTTACAGACAGGAAGGCACACGCGTTAGTGCCGTCGTTATTCAAGGCACATTCCAACTGTTTAGCTGGTGTTTCTTCACTGACATTGTCCTTCAGTTGGGCTGCAAGTCGTTGGTCGAATTGTTGAACTGCTGTCGCTTGACTAACTTTCAGGTGCAGGACGTCCAGATCAGTAGAGACCCTCTTGTTCTCCCTGCTCATAATATTGGATGCTTCTCTTAACGATAGCCGACTATGTCTGTCAAAGTTAGCACAACGTCTGTAAATCTCCTCTAAACCTCTCCAGACGGTTGCGCGTTGAGCAATATACTTTTCGTCCGGCAGGGGAAGTTTCTTTTGGCGCAAAAGGGAAGAGAGAAAGATTTTTAATTCATCTTGAGAAGAAATGCTTCCCGCCGATCGGATCTCTGAACGGTAGGGGTACTTGACGCTTGGATTAATCATCGAGAACACAATCATGCCAAGGGCCCAAATATCTGCCAACATGAAGTCACTGATCGATGCGCCAGATAAGAGAATCTCCCTAACAAAGAGTTCTGGTGCCTCATATACCACTGTCCCTCGATCAATGTTGTTTGTTTTCGAGGCAACACAAGTCTGTGTTTGAACGAGTAGGGAGCGACTCTCTCCAAAGTCGGTGAGCTTGCAGGCAACAGGCCTCAATTCAAATTGCCGCACCATTTCGTTGTTGTCTGACAGTGTACAATAGTGCTGATTGCTTATCAGTATGTTCGCTGGCTTTAGATCCCTATGGGCTATTCCTTTGGAATGGAGGTGAGCCAGCCCATTGATGATTTCTTTAGCCGCATGATTGACTAATTCACAGAGTCCTTCACAGTTGAACTCATCAATTTGCAGCAGAAAATCGGAGAGGGAATGTACATGCAGACCATCGCAACCAAAGTGCTTGAAATCGAAATAGATGTATTCGAGCATCATTGCAAGCGGCTGGAAGGAAATCCCTTTCAATCGCACAATATTTGGATGATCCAAGTCGTTAAGGAGTTTAACTTCTTTATAGAAAAGCTTCTTCTCCTCTTTATCGAGGACTTGCAGCATTTTCTTGATGACCACAGTTTGACATTCGGTGTCTTCTGCACCTTTGTATTCGCTAGTATATACATCTCCAAAGGAACCTTGTCCTATTCTCTGCTTTACTGGCAGTTCACTACATTTAAAGCGAGGTACGTCTTCACAAATTTCACTTCCAGGTGAACTTTTTCGTAACAGCTGAGGAAGCTTAAAGCTGGGAAACATCGACATGGTGAAATCTTTGGACCGCTCTAAACCATGATTTTCGCGCCAAAGTGATTACGTTTCACGTGCGACAGCCGACCTTGGACCTCATTAAAAGCCATTGTTTTGTCACGTCAACATTGCAGTTAAGATCATGTTAGTCTTGCAATGAGCCTCAAAAACACAAAACTGAGAATGGAAAACGCAAATCTCTAAGCTAGAATTCCTCGCCAAATGTGTGACACTTTTGCAGCTTGACGCGGGATATGCAAAACAGGGTAATAAATATATTCGAATAACACGTTCTTTCATTGTACACTTCCGTCACGCAATATTAACTCAACAAAGAGATCGAGAGCATCCTTCTGATATTATTCGCGTAGTGTGGGTGACGTGGAGATATCAAATTTATGTAATCATGGCGTAACAAAGCAAAACCGGTCCACCAAGAAACGAAAGCAGTGGCGGAGAAAGCATAATGCTCAGTGCTAATTTCGCCGCAGCATTTCGCGGCAAACAAGCTCTGAAAAATTGTTTTCTTTTTTTCCGCGGTCCCAGGTTTGAGATCTGCGTTTACAAGACACCAAGAACTCGCGGTCATGATTGTAGGAAAATAAAAGTTCTTCATGAAATTACAGATTTTCATTTCGCAAAGTACAGATTTTCATTTCGCAAAGTACAGATTTTCATTTCGCAAAGTACAGATTTTCATTTCGCAAAGTACAGATTTCATTTCGCAAAGTACAGATTTCATTTCGTTTCGTTTCGTTTCGCAAAGTACCATTTCGCAAAGTACAATAAGCCATTAAAATCAGGGCTTGAACGGGATTTGAACCCGTTGACCGGTGCGATGCTCTACCAACTGAGCTATAAAGCCACACATTGGGAGCGAGTTCAAGTTATTAATGAGAAATAGCACACAAACTGCAGTTACAAACATGACAATAAAACGCATGTTGGAAAACAAAATTATTTAACTTTAACTTGACGTTTCGTATGTTTCTACATACATCTTCAGAAGTGACCGTTAGTAATACAAGTAGCAACTAAGTTTAAATTTTAGATAAGTAACTAAGTAACAATAACAATGACAAAAGCTGAGCACAAAAAATATTTGCATACAAAAGATGCAAACTAATAGAGGTAAAGCTTTTCGCTGCTTACATTATCGTTTAGGGTCGGTTTGAGTTGCGACCGCCTTAAGGGGCCTTAAGGGGCCGACCATTTAACTCTTGAGGGGGGGGGGAGGGGGGGGGGGTTGGTGATTTTGAAAAAAAATTTCCTGCAAGCGATTGTTGGAAGAAAAAAATTGCGTGCAGCACAAATGAAATAGAAAAAGATTCTTGCACTGCTGTAAGCAAGAAAAAAATGTTGCAAAGCTATTTCATCGTTCCTGGGGGGCTTTACAAAATCCCAGGATAACTGCAACCATTCCGGATAATCTGCAAGCAAGCGAGCCACTTTGGTTAGCCTATTAAAATAACACATTGATTGGCCTAAATAACACTCTGGTTAGCCTAAACAACACACCGGTTGGCCAACAGTTAGCTTAGGTAGCTTGCGGTTTGCCCTTATAATGGGATAAGGGATTTCTTGCTAGCTTAGTTCACATGGCTCCAAGTCACAGGAGTCATGCAAGCCATTACGGTTAGCCTAAATTACACATTGGCTAGCCTAGTTAGCACTTCAGTTAACCTACAGCTCCTTAGGTAGCTTGTGATTATTGGTTTCAGGGATTTCTGCCTTGCTGGCTCGTACTGTATCCAAACTCGTTAGCTTATCACAAGCAGTAATGGAGGTAAATTTTTCTATTTGAAGAATCACGTTTTATCAGACAAAGAAAAATAATTTGTTCATTTTTATCTTTTCAACTGAAGCATTTTCATGTAATTATTTTCTATTGAAATATAAGGGTTTTGCGATGTCACATAATATAAGACAACATATGACAATATAATAACAATATAACAATATAATTTATTACATTGCTAGTGTTTGTAGCCGATGTAACGCGCGCTCTGATTGGCTAAGTGCAGCTTAACGCCATGGCATTATTCTCCCGTAATGGCCAGGGGCGGATTACGGATTATGCAAATTAGGCAGAAAGGAAAAACCACGAAGGGTTATGCAAAGCTAGACCACATTTGCCTTATTTACATTGAAAATCGTTTTGATACAAGACGATGAGTGACGATTAACATTCAGAGAGTTAATTACATTACTTTAAAAGGAAAAAAAATGAAGTTACACCGGCAAATTACGAACGAGTTAATTGGTCAGGAAGAAAGTCGAACTTCAAAGAGCAAAATCACGAAAGTAAACGAAAACTGCCAGTGAAATGAAAACATTTCAGCGATATTTGTCGTCAAGTAAACAAAGGAATCATAGTAAAAGTTTTGGACTTACCGGCTGCTGTCCTTGACCACTTATTGGCAAGAGTTAAATGGTCGACCCCTAACGACCGAGTTTGATCATTCGAAAACGTGACTCTCGCCTAGCAGCATATATGTTACAATGGTTTGAATTATAAAGGTTTGTATGGGAAAAAACGGTAATCGACATTACAGCCGAAATTTTGATATTTTTGCAACAAAAATGACTTACCTCAATGCCTTGTTGACTTTTCTTTTGTCATCTCGGTTCTCACATCGTGAGCTTGGGCCAGTTGTGTCTTGATATCACGCTGCAATGGTTTTGTTAAAGTATTAAAAGTTTCCCGTACGCACAATAACCTTAGAAATCAATGTATGTACCCAAACTGAATGATAAAACGTTCTCCTTCGCAGTTAACAACGCCGGCATGTCTGCATTCTCCATTTTCGAATGTGTCTCGATGGAGCTGATGAAAAAATGTTTGAAGTGAATTATTTTGGCACAGTGCGACTTATTAAAGCCGTGATTCCTTTCATGAAAGCTAAAGAAAGCGGGCTGATCATTAACAACAGTAGCCACGCAGGGGTGGTTGGGTTTCCATCTGCTGAAACTTACAGCTCCACGAAATTCGCCGTAGAAGGATTGACAGAATCTTTAGCCCCCACACTTCGCCAGTTTAGTATTAGGTAAGTGCAACAAATTAATACGCCTTACTCCTTCATTCTGTTCCGAAAACTGTGTGTCATGTTCATTAGTTCACCCAGTGTATTTCATTCATCTCTCATGCTGCTCAAATGCATCGACTTAACTATCAATTAGACTACGAGTGACCCAAAGGAAATTTTCCCTGAGAAAAATAGACAAATCGACAGTTCCCATATATTTTACCCCTTCAGCCTCGCGAGTGGTTTAGGGCGCTGGATTTGAAATCTGGAAGTCCCTGGTTCAAATCCTCCACCCTACTGCTTTCTGGATTTGTTCTTGGTAGTCCCGAGTTCAACTCCTCGACCGCGTTGTGTAAATAGCCAACAGTTCAGCCTCCCCCCAGTTGGGATTCTTAATAGTTTATGTTATATTTACAGTATTTGTTTATTTATTTACAGTGTCCCCAATAAGCACAACAGTGCTAAGTACATTAGAAACTTAAATAAAGTTATTATTATTATTATTATTATTATTATTATTATTATTATATTATTATTATTATTATTATTATTATTATTATTATTATTATTATTATTATCAAAAGTGTCCAATGTTGATTGCCGTTTTGTTCTGTAGATGCGTGCTCATCGAGCCAGGTCCCGTGGACACTCCAATGAAAACCGCTGTAATTTCCGAGGGGCTGGACTACTCAACGGTGGACCAAAAATCTCTTCTCATAAAGGAAAGAGTCAGCAGTAGATGGGCTAAATATTGGGCTCAGCCAGAGATGGTGTTGAGTGCAGAACAAGTGGCAGAAGTTGTAAAGGAAGTAATTCTAAGTGAAAACCCCAACTTCCGGTACCAAACAAATAAGCAATATTGCCCTGATGAGATCGCAGCCAAACTGGCAGATATTCATGGCACTAAGTCCGTTGATATAATCACGAAAAGATTCTGTGATGAATGAGGTCTTATGTGCTATCGCCAGCTTGAGTTTGCAATTTAATCCATTGGTATAACTTAATGGTACTTTTAGCTATGGGAGTGTAGCAAGTAGCATATTACGACTATATTTTTCAATTCATTTTTCTCATTGCTTAACAATTTGGTGATACTGTAAAGAAAAGTGGATGATAATTAAATGTTTCTGAGTCTTGCAATGCTTTCCTGAAGGCGATTGTTTTACCTTACTCCCATTTTGTCACTACAATTTTATGAAAGCTGTCAGTAATAAAGATCAGTCCTTCCAGCCGTTTATGCGTGAACATACAGTGAGCATTCAACCCCAAATTCTACACAATTATTGGATGAGGTTTTTGGGATATCCAGAATAATCAAGGTGGAGGTAAGGGTTATCAGCCGAGGCCGAAGGTTGACGCTGATAACCCATTTAGACTTCGTTATTATTCTTAATATATGTATGCATAGGCTTCAGTTTTGTTATAAAGTGTTTCTTTACATTGGAAATACAATTTTCATGACGTTATGGCTGAACTGAGTCCACACCAACTACGTCTTCATTATATCAACGCCAATTTTAAAGGACACTATCACTATTTCTAATCCATCAAATCTTTTCGCTCGCGCGCGATTGGTCTAAACGCGTCACGTGACCGAATATCCCCCAGCTAAAACTGGGAAATATCCGAGATTAGTATATACACACTCAGTGATCTTGGTGTTTTAAGCAATCTGATTGGTTCGCTATCTCTGGCTAATGAGCATTATTCACCCCCTACCGAGTGAATAATGCGTAAGCCAAACAAAAATAAAGCATACTTTTGAATAAAGCATACTTTTGATTCACACTGATTTGAACGGTGTCTAAGGACCATTATTCTAGACTGTCACGAGGTTTTTTCGAATATTAACTTATAGATTTTCCATGTTCAAAGATTCTGTAAATAGTTTCGCGAATTCGCGCATGCTTTGTACCGCTTGCACGTTTTCCACGCATGAATTGAGAGGTCAGTTAAATCGATTTTTAATGGTTTCCTTCTGAAAATGTTGTTGAGATCACTTCCTGTGTATATACTAAAACAATTATTCTTCTCAATCTCGGTGAATAGTGGCAGAATATTTACCGAGATTGAGAAGAATAATTGTTAATTATTAAAAACTGGATCGTTGGATAATGCAATTCGAGAGTTTTCATGATCATTGGCTTAGCGATCATGGTATATGAGCTACAAAAATGGCGAGCGTTTGCGTGATTTTTTCGGCCTTTTTGTTTTTATTGTAGTCTAGTTTTCTAATTGGAGGCGTTTTTAATAAAACAATTCTTCCACTCGCGCTTGTTGGATATGAGATGATTATAGCCAACTCGGCGCTACGCGCCTATCATCTCATATTCAACACGCGCTCATGGAATAATTGTTAAATATACCCCAATTTTCAAAACTACGCGAGTTGGGAAGAATATTTGAAGGATAATAAATACAACAGCCTACATTTGGGGCGAAAATATGCTCGGATATTTGTCCTTGGACATTATCTGTTCCTCGAAGCTCACAGTTTTCCTCGAGCTACGCTCTCGGAAAACTGTTCTCTTCTCGGAACAGATAATGATCCGCGGACAAATATCCTAGCATATTTCCGCGCCAAATGGAGGCAATTGTTTATGTAGCGCACGCGTGAATTTAATCTGTCTTCTTTCATCGGAAAACAATGAACTGTCTCTTTGCTGCGTCATGCTGACAAGTTTTCCATGAGATAAGCGCTATTTACATCCGATCCGCCGCTCGCTTTTTTGAAAGAAAGTACGGGTTTACCTCGGTGTAAAAAACCTGCGAAGTTTTTCTTTGTTTTGAAGCTATTGTTAGGGTTAGGTCTATTATGCTGACTTCTTTGATTGTTTGTTTTACGTGCCACTGGTGAGTGTCACAGGTTTTTACACCGAGGATGAGCCGAAAGTACAGTCCAACCCCTATTTAGCAGTCATCTATTAAACGGCCAACCCTGTTAACCCTCTATTGTCTCGTTCTCTTGTGTGTAGTCTATTGTGTTATTGTGTAAGGGATAGGAATCTTCGTTGTGTTCTTTGTGACGTAACTCGAGACTTGCTATTCATTTGGTATATCGTGCACCGGCCCCGTTAATCATAGTCCCGATGACTGCTTTTCTATCGTTTTTACCATTATTAAATGGCCAACCCCTTTTAGGCGGCCACTATCCGTTTCCCCGAGGATGGCCGTTTAATAGGGGTTGAACTGTAGTTTGAAATGAATCTTCCTGAATCGACTTTGTAAAAATCCTTCTTTGTTGCTTGTTCTATTACTTTTCAGTTCTTTCCCGATTTGTACAACGCCATAATACTTCTCTCCGCTCAAAGCTCCGCAAAACGGCATTGAAATTAATACCGAAAGGTCTCGATTACACGCAAATTGGCACTTGACCAGAGCCGTGTATCACTACTCTTTGATTCTGAGAAATCACCGTGTATTTTTATTCTTTGATTCTGAGGAATTTTAGGGTAAAGGCAAAGTTGATTGAGGACAATGCAAACGGATTCATGCAAGCTCTATACTAATTCCCAAAAAATTAAAAAGTCTCGCGCCTGCGCAAAAACGTGATTTGTAAACTGTTCAAAAACGTCCATTTCGCTCAATAAGTTTTATTTTTTATTGAAAATGTTGTTTGCACACTTTAAATTTGTCTACTGCAAACGTTTTAATCTTGGTGAAAAGACTAAATGAATTATTTGAAACTATCTTTTTTCATTTCCCTCTTACTGGCGTAATTATAGCCGTTTGTCTAAATTTCTAAAATTTAATTTCAGCCTATTTGAAAAGTGACCGCGTGTTTCAAACATTTCATGCCCTGAAGTGTAAAACAAGTTTTTGTTTTTTGGCAACAAACTGACCTCTTCCTTCCGTTAAAATATACGTTGAAAAATCGCAAATTTCCTCCAGTCCTATTCACGCCAACTGCATGAAACACTGGAAAAGAAATAAAATAAGCAAAATCGACGCAAATTTAAATTGTGGTAATAAAAAATCTTTAAGGGGTTCCGATTTCAATAAAAGGATTACAGGATGTTACTTGAAACAGATTTTCCGAGATAAACGCCAAATGGTCACGCCATAGATCTAAACATAATAAAACGGACCAAGGAGCCTTCCGTTTAATTAAAGCTTGTCTACATCACTGTAATTGAGGTCTGATTGAATATCATATCATTTTGACATCTTGGGAAAAACTTGTGCAAACACAAGTCTGCATCAAAGAAGTCAAGTAATAAGAAATCCGTCTTGATAAGCGTTTTTTCAAGTACTTAAATAGCACACAGATTGTAATTTTCCTTATGTAAGTAGCGCGTAAAGATGGTGTCTTTGAATTCTATTTCTTTGAGGTTTCTTCTGCTTGTGTTTTATAGCACTACGCTTTTAACACGTTCTAGGTCTGATGAGGTAAGTTATGTTATTCTTTATGATGCTGTTGTTGCAAATAGGACAAAGAAGGGATGTGTTTATACATCATCGACAGAAACGACGAATGGTCAAATTTGTTAAGGGGACAAGGTGCCCAAAATATAGATATAAGATTTGACGATGTTTTATTGACAGGCTTGTACGAGAAACATGCAGCCTTTTCAGTCGAAAAGTAAATCATATAACTGCGAGACTTTAAACTGAAAAGCACCCGACATACTGTTAAAGTGTATTTGCAATATCATCGGCTGTATCTTTTTTATATCCATAACATAATTTTGCCATGTTCCGCGTGAGTTTGGCTCCCACGCGTGGATGCCAGTGAAAATACGACTTTTTTTTCATTTTGAGTAGGCCGTAACATCGATCAGCTTAGATTAGAAAACTGCAGTTAATGAATCGTTCACAATTCATCCCACCTTTAAAAAAAACACCGAAGTTGTCAACTGTTATAAAACTGGTA
>JAHPZR010002043.1:112500-113791 GCA_019787425.1 Platygyra sinensis
GGGCGACAGCATTACCTTAAAAGGTTGCAGACACGTTAGAAAAGTCAGCGACCTAACTCGAGGAAACATCCTTACAACGGTTTCTCTGCAGGCACCTTCCCAGGTAAGACCCTGGTAGGCTTTACTACCATATGGTAGGTAGGAGATTGGCATAGTCCAGCAATGAGAAAAAGTGTAGCAAATGGTAGTTAGTAATAATAAATAATAAATTGAATATTTTTAATAATAATAATAATAATAATAATAATAATAATAATAATAATAATAATAATAATTTTATATTAAATTTTTTTAAAAATAAATTCAACTTTATTTACAGGTGTACATCTTTGAAAAAACCTAGTTACGAATACTTTGAAGAAACTTATGCTAGTTTACAATACTTTTAAAAAGACTAGTTTACAAAGCGTCCTAAATGCAATATTTAAAAAATTTTTGGCTGCTCTAAAACTCTGTGAAAGTAAAGTAATCTACTGATCTCTGCAACGAGTAATCTCATTCCACATGTGAATAAACAACACGAGCCTCGGCATGAAAAACATGTACATTTTGAAACGCGACTAGAAAGCTGACCGAGATGGCCATAATAATAATAATAATAATAATAATAATAATAATAATAATAATAATAATAATAATAATAATAATAATAATAATAATATATAATAATAATAAATAATAATAAATTGAATATTAAACCATGTTAACCCTTAGTTGTGGTACCGGTTCACGGACGAATTGTAACAATGTTCACTGTCGTCACATCAACTTTTAGCTCAGCTTTCAACAACGAATCAAGTAGGTCTTTTACAGGTGGTGTGCGGCCTACGATTGCGGTGCATTGTGGTTGTTAAATTTTCAAGATGGCGGCGAAGGATCGAGAAAATGAGTAAATTCTGACCTTCGTTTCGTGAGGTTTTACACCTTACATGTACTGTTTTCCTAGCGTCAAGTGAAATAACATGTACGTAAGCCTCATTGACTGTATAACAATCGGAAAGTTTGTTATTTTGTCAAATAATTTTCTATTTGAAAATGCCTACCCGAAATGTATGTAATTTGTGCCCGATTTCTTTTAAGAGCTAATTTCCAGACCGCGGATAAACGGCTCTCAATAATGCTTCAGAGGGATTCTACAATGCTTGTAGTAGGCCAAGGTATAAACGCACTCCAACGCACCCCATGTTATACCTCACGGCTGTTTTCCTATTACGACCAGCATGCTCAGCGATCATAGGCCGCACACTACCAGGGTCTTTTAATTGTTTTTTACGCGTTGCACAAAGCTCTT
>JAHPZR010002044.1:0-112500 GCA_019787425.1 Platygyra sinensis
ACACACACTCGTTCGGCCACGTGACCACTGTTCATAGTCCCGGATATCCACAGGACACCACATCTTCCTCTTTCTCCGCTTATAAATCCTAACATAAATTTCAACAAAATAGCGTGAGCAATGTCAACAATGTCCGATCAGGTAAATAGAAAAACTGTAAGTACAGTACGATCAAAGTCAGTGTCACTTGAAACCACAAACACCATTAGGTGGTGACATAGTCACTGAATCTCTCAGGAGGTCGAGTGACTCTCCCTGATCTCCTTGGTAACAGCTGTTGCTGGATAGGGCTCTGATCCTCAACTGGCCCTGCACTGGCCCCCATCCCTGGGCTGGATGTGGGTTCTTGTCCACACATTTGTTCACAAGGTACTTCTGCAGGCTCTGCAAGGCTCGGTTCCCTTGGCTCTGTAGCTGGCGTAACAAACTGCTTCACATGCTGAATGTTTCAATTGTATTGCACGCCTACTTCTGTTTCTTGGAGGTGTTGATGAGGTGCAGGTATTCAAGCTCATTGTACAAGTGTTGTTATGCAATATAGCAAAACAAAATATGTAAAAATGAGAGTTTATAAGGGAAGGTAATGAACAAATTCAGCAGCCACATATACAATAACAGGGAAAAGAAATGCAATAACGATGCCTCTCTCACTTCCTTTGTGTACAGTGTTATGTTGCTGTGCATGTTAAGGCCATTTTAATTGAAGTGGTTACAATCAGTTTTGGTTTCACTGTTTTCCTCCCTATTCATGAACTTGTTGTTTATAGTTCTTAAAAAGTGCACTCACTTTTGAAAGCACAACAGACCAGCTAAAGGAAAACAGGCTGAATTTCATAAAAGAGAGAATTATCCCTCAGCTACACTGTATGCTTTCTAGAAACATTATCAAAGTTATCATGACAATTATTCCTACTTACTGCTCTGATTAGACAAGCCATTTCCTTAAGATGAATAATCTCACCACCCACTGCAACTCATAACTTGCTTTCACAATTCGCAAGTTTTAAATTAATTATTTAACCATAATTGCATATTTGCTTTAGATGTACATTAGAAGGAAAAAGAGAACGTAAAGGGTACAAGGAGTTGTTGGATGATCCGCAACTGAGATACTCAGGCGCTTATGAGAGGTGAAATACATGTGATTTTCTCAGACATCTATTTAATATATTTTTTTATACCTAAGCCGGTTCTGTTATTATTTTTCTTGGTATCTGTTGATACACATAGGATCTCCATGTACATGTATGTAAACTATATAGCAATGATCTTGTAGCCAGTTGAGTGAAAACATCTTCATTTCCCTCAGTTCCTGCATGGGGAATTGGGCAGCAAAATTAACTTTTTCTACTGATCTCTGCTGAGTGCAGCAGTGGAGATGCACACTGGAGAGAGAAAACTGAAAACAGACATGGAGATTCACACTGAAGAAAGAACTGTAGTACACCTTCATGTCTTTTTTCCATCTCTCACTCCTCTGCAGTTGTCTGTGTTGTAAACAGTTGATGCCATTTTCGCAACACTTTAAAGATGTTTTAACTATCAACAAATTTTTCTCTACCAAATTAAAGAAAAAGGAAAATATGTAAGTAGCTACCAATAATATGAAAAACGCTAAACTTGATTTTAATTATGTTCCTTTATTTTAAGTGAATGTTCGGACTTGTATGTCACTTGCCAAGTATTTGCCGATGGTCAGCCACTGTGTCTACCTACAAGTACATCATACAAACCATTCAGTACAAGATGGAAGTAAGTTTAAGTCATTGAAATCTTGTGCCAAAGAAAGATCATAATTTTCTCCAGCCTCATTTCCAAGATCTCTCTTCTCTTCAAGGGGTGGAGTGATCTTCTTTCCTTGCTATCAAATATCGAATCAAAAAAGCACTAAAAATCATTTGTAATAATTAATTAACAGCCACCTTGTCTTGTCTGCTTTAAAATATTGACATAGAAGAATGTCTGCTCTCTGTGGTCCATAGAATGTAACAACAAGAAGAGTCAAATTACTATTGACACATACAATGTATCTGGTTTTAGATCATGATTATGGGAGTTCATTTCAGATTCTACCTGCAAGTAATTAAGCTGTATGATCTCCTGGCACCCAATTATTTTAATCTATATGTGGACTAGGAGATTTTATCCTGCAAGTGCACAACACATTGATGTTGACCTCATACTGTACCATTCTTCATACATAAAATAATTAATTTCCCCATGTGATTTTTTTTCTAGTTGGAATGAATGGCTTAAGTTACCCATAAAGTATCCTGATCTACCCCGTCATGCTCAGGTGTGTTTTACTATCTGGGATGTTTATGGACCAAGAAAAGCCATCCCAGTTGGCGGAACTACTGTGTCTCTCTTTGGAAAACATGGGTAAGTGCACGTACATGAATCTGAATTTAGAATGTACACATTGCACGATGTAGATGACAGACATTTTTTCTGGTATATCAAATAATATAGGAGTGACAGACTTGAATCAAAGACTTCAAGAATGATTCTTCATTGATTCCCAAGATATCACTTAATTAATGTATGACTAGATGCTCTAAAAACTCCAAAAATTAATTGCCTTGAGTGCCTCTGTTATAGGATAACTGGACTAAGCAACAACAAAATGAAATTATCGCTCTGTGTGCCTGATAAATAATGATGACAAGTTTTTTTGATGCATGTTGATTGTTCCTTTAGGACTCAACGTCGTGGTATGCATGATCTTAAAGTGTGGCCTGGTGTGGAAGCCGACGGAGGAAAACCAACCTCCACTCCAGGAAAATCCACAACTGGTGAAGACCAGATGAGCAGACTAGCTAAGGTATTAAGTAATGCTGAAAGGATAATAACTGTGATACACAGTTTACCATAATATGATCAATACGGCCGGCTGAAGAGATGTCCCAATAAAATAATAACTTATAAACAAAGCAGGTGCACATGTGGTTTGTGGTCCAATTCTAAGAGATCAGTTTCTTAGTGAAGATTTAGGAACTTCTTGTAGTATTAGATAATGTCTTTGTTTATACAGAGCTTTGTAACACAACAGCAATAACATTTAATTATTAAAGTGTTGAGCCTGTCTAGCCAAGGGTAAAGACTCTCTACTAATTGAGGGCATTTAAATGCAGCTACCTAATTATGAATTAAAAGTAGAAATTCTGATATAAGTTATAAATAATATTTTGACCAGGAATTGTTATAACTTTGAATCACTGTTATGTTGACTTCACACCAGCAATATTGAAATCCTGGAAATTGTTTTGATCATTGTGTACTTTGTATTAACTTTCATCACAAACAGCTAAGCAAGAAACATCACAAAGGACGAATGTTGAAGGTTGACTGGCTGGACAGACTGACATTCAGGGAAATTGAAATGGTGAATGAGGTCAGTTGATTTATCATTTGTTCAAATGTGTTCTTTAATTCAAATGGTTCTTAGAAAATGACAAATTTAAAATGCATTACTTACCGGTACCTGATTAATGAATAATCCATGTACATTAATTGCTAATTTTTTTAAAACAATCAAAGAACTCAATCTGAGTCAAAAAGAAAACTGAACAGTTAATATATATTATAACTTTTTATTTCTTTATAGAGGGAAAAACGGAACTCCAATTTCATGTTTTTGATGATCAAGTTTCCAAGAGTCCATTATGATGGCTTGGAGTATGCTGTGGTGCATTTTGAGAAGGTACTAATATTAATAAAATTACCTGTACATGTTTCTGAATGAATGTACATTGCACATTTAGAGCCTGGATACATTAGTTGGTTCTTCTTGGTCTCAAGGGAAAGCCAATAACTGAGCTGTACAATTCAAATGAACCCATGGAACCCATGGCTCATTAGACAAGAACTTTCAATGCATGTAATTCCCTTTTCCGTAGCATGAAGCAGCTAGGGTATCAGTACTCTTCCATGGATGGGATGCTACATGTAACTTGTCACAGTTTAGTAACCTTCCTGCCTTTTGGCAAGCTCCTCAGGCACCTTGTGCATGGTGTTATACAAAAAGAAGTATAGTGTTAAGCTGGATTTACAATATTGTTATTACACCTGTAGTTGCTGGTTAAATGAGATGTGAAGTAGGAGGCTGCTCTAGTGCACCACCTGTAGGAGCGCAGCAAGAGAGGGTTCAACAACTTCCTCTATTGGGCCCTAACTTGCTTGTATAAAAGCACTGCTAGATAAGTGTTATCTTTCCCATTGGCAACTGCTGGCTGTAGGACAATGTTCATGAGCCTCTTAGACACTTTCTGCCTTTTTAAATGTGTTTTGTAGCGTCATGCAAGATTGTATTAAATAATTACATGTCTGTTTTGGAGCAGATACATGTAACACATTTAGAAAGACTCTTGTTCTGTTGATTGAAAATGATTTTTTCCTGCATTACCATAGAATGTGGTTACTAAGGTGGTCACCATGAAGAAAGTGAAATACATTAAGCTGTGTTTTCAAAAAAATAGTAAATAAAATTCTTAAGAACTCATTGTACTGTGGTCTCTATGCTTTGTACAAGATAAAATCCTTTATACAAGTGGAATAAATCTTAAAAAAAAGGAAAAAGAAGAAAATGCTTTAAATTGTAAGAAAGGCATAATAATTATTTACCATTAAATAACACACCATTTCCTCAGGCATGTCAATATCAAAATATTAAAAAATAACTCCTAAAAAATTAACTCCACATTTTCATGATTGTGCCATTTTGTGTTCCCAAAAATACACCAAGATTATTTTTGTTTACATCCCACAGGAACATTTCTGCATTTGTGTGTATATTAAACAATAATACTGTGACACAGTAATTTCCAGAATATTCATGTCTGACTTTAAATTTATACAGATGATATACTTTGAGCATGATAACACATACAATGTGATGTTATTTTAGAATGATGTATAGTAAAATAATTATTGTTGTGTCAGGTTGTCAAGTGGAATGAATGAGTTGTCACTAGGCAGAGGAAAAATACAATGTAGTATAATTTTGAAATAGGCTTTTTATTTTAACACTGATCATCTATATTATTTAGCATTTCAAAAATTATTATTCAGTCTGTAACTAACCATGTTATGTAATTTACAAAGGCACAAGACATCTAGTACCTTCTAAAAAAAATCATTGTTAAAGGCTTTTAATAAATTCTGTTGTCTGTTCACGAAACGATCAACATCCTCAGTTGGTAATTCACCTTCAATAATATTCTATAATATGCTTTAATTAGAAATGATAAAAACTACGTAATGCTTGCACAACTCGGGCTCAGTGTAAAAACCATAAGGACCCAAGTAAGTGGTGATATTGTTTATTGATAACATTATAGTCATAATATTATGATGTTGCAGAAAGGATTTCCTGATACAATAATGTAGAAGATTGCAAAAATGGTGCCAATATTAAATTCAGGTAGCCTTACTGAAAAACAAAGAATGGTAACTGGTAATTTGCTTGGATAAGTGATTATGTATTCTTGGCTTGATACAAGATTTGTAAGCAGTCAAAATGTTTAAAAAGGTTAGTTTTGGTTTTGTGTTTTATTTGTAGTCTAGAGCATAACACAGTATTACATGTATTTTGTAGAAAGTCCTCTGGTTCTAAGAACATCTGACTGTTAGCACTTCTCACAATCTCCTAAGCTTAGCAATTTCTCCATGTGTGGACAATCATGACACAAAAACTAGGCAGGAATGGCAATCCTTGACTTGGCTGCTATGCTGAAAAACAACAATGATGTTATGCTTTGTAACAAGCAAGTACCAATACTGTGTCAGCTCTAAGCTTGGCGAGGTGAACTACAACCACACAGTGTTACTGCAATTATATTAAATATTGCAGCAGTAGAGCAACACATTTAAGGGTCAGTTTTGGTAAGACTCGGAAAGTGACAAATGCATCTCACCCATAGGGTAGAGTGATCGGTGAAGACTGTTAGGAAATGAGCCATCTTGTTATTTACTATATAATATATTTATGCATATTATTGTCAAAACTAGAAAGCCAATATATTAATACTTACCATATAGATTCCCAGCAAGAAGTATGAATTGCATTATTAGGTAAATCTATTTTGTTACTTTCTTTTCACACTAATCACAGTAATTACTTACACCTCAGATGACAACCTCACATTCATATAAGATTTATCGTACTTTAAGATCTACCAGTATTATGCATTCTCAACTGGGTATATCAATAAAGTCAAAGTTGTATCCACAGATTGAAATGATATAATTATTTTGAAAACCATGCAGTTTTCAATAAATTAGTCATGTCTTTACCAACTACTCCTGTCTGTTATTTTGAGAAAAAAACAATCTGATTGTATACATTATAAGCCAGTGACAGTGGGGAATATGGGTTGTATTATTATGTATATCTGTTATGTGGCTTTTTTTCATCTACATCTACATCTACATCTACATTTAATAAAGTCGGTAAATGCCTAAGGGCTATCACACCAACTATAAAATAACATTCAAAAGTAATAATCTAAGAAAAAAAAATAAATAGTAATATGACTATAATATTTACATGCAAATAACTAAATACATAGGTGAAAATAAATAAATAGATTACTTAATAAATAAATGAATAACAAACAATAACCTAATTAAACATGACTAAAATGATCTGAGAGCTTAGATTGAAACTGTGATAGCGAGTTTGACTCGACTATATCGGCAGGTAGGTTGTTCCATTGCCTTAAAGTTCTCGGAAAAAAAGAATAAAAATATAAGTTCTTAGTAAAAATATTATCAATGGTTAAGTAGTCATTCATATCTCAAGTAGTCATTCATATCTCAGATGACAACCATGTGTTTATAAGATCTATTGTATACTTGAAATAGATGTGCAACAATTTTTGTGCATGCAGTTTTGAAAATTATGGATTATTATTATATGGCTTGTTCTTGTATCCGATATAGCCTGCTCTGATTGGCTAATTGTAGGGCATTAATCTCCCGTAATTCCCATGGGCTGATTACAGGCTTGCAAAAACAAAACAAAAAGCCATATAATAAACAACATTATTAACCTCTTGAATGTTCAGTCTCTACAGGAAAATTTCAAGCCTTGGCCTTGCTTGCTTCCTCGGCAAGGTCTCGGTCTGAAATATTCCAGTAAAGACCTTACCCTCGGTTAATATTAAGTAATTTTTAATGCCCTAATAGTATACTATTTCTATCTATCTTATTGGAAAATAAAAAAAAGAGCAATCCAATCTTCCGTTGCCTCAGATCTACAGTTCTAATGCAAAGAAAAATATGGAGTTTTTGATTACTAGTCTAGACTATTTCAACATGAGGTCAAAACACTGACTGCTCAGTGTTAAGGTTATTCCTCACAATTGCACTGCGCATCCTTTCTGCGCATAATTTATGGCGTCATTTAGAGCGCCCGCATGCACGCGCATATTGAAAACATGGCAGATTTGCCTTGATATTGAGCGCTGTCAGTTGGAAAATGGCTATAGCTCAGCAACAAGCACGGGCACCCCAACTTTTTTTTCAGTCATTGTAATCAACTTATCATAAACTTTGCTTGAGGAAAGACTGATCTGATTCCTATTGCTGAAAATTGAATAAATAACGAAAATAGCGAGTAAACTGTGGTCTTTTCTATTTTGCCCTATGGTAACCATGTCAAGAAATTTGGTTGAAATTTTAATCAAGAATTCAGCTTTCTGTCTAAATCAAACTTAAAAAGTTTATTTTGTGTCCGATATAATGCATTGACTCCAGTTTAATGCGTGTTTCATGAGTCTCGGTCACAAAAATTTACAATTATTACTGGGAATGCGTTCGTGTAATAAGCATTAAATAATGCCAAAATGGGTCATTTTCAGTGCCCCTGTGCTTCTAAATGAGTATGGGTACCCCCTTTTTTATTTCAAAATTGAAGTTCTCATGTCATAAATATTCAGTGGGCAAAGTTTGAACAAAAATCTATTGTCAGTTTTATTTCAGGGGAATTACCTTAACTTTCCAAATAGGCAATTGAAAATAAATTTGGTATGGTATTCTTTATGTATTGCTGTTCAACATCTAGGCAGCTCAAGCTATATAATTTATTCAGATTACAGTCAAACCTCCCATAAGCGAACACACAAAATGTCAAGCCTAAGTGGTCGCTTACGGGAGATGGTTGCTTACAAGAGCTTATGCTATAGTGGGT
This sequence comes from Platygyra sinensis, assembly GCA_019787425.1. Classification (NCBI taxonomy): domain Eukaryota; kingdom Metazoa; phylum Cnidaria; class Anthozoa; order Scleractinia; family Merulinidae; genus Platygyra; species Platygyra sinensis. The sequence continues at coordinate 8,192 of JAHPZR010002044.1, forward strand.
CAAAATTTTGCCTCATCAGAATATGGTAACTTCCTATTAAAAAATTTCCATCTCTTAAATATACTACCCAGGAATTCAATAATGTTACAACACCCTTAGGAAGCCAACACCCTTTCAGTTTTAATTTTTATTTCATGTTAATTAATTTCTGTCAAGTGTAAGGGTCAATAAAGTTGTTGTTGTTGTTGTTGTTGTTGTTAACGCCTTATCCAATTTTGTCTCTATTATCTATCAAGTGGTCTCTCACAGAAGGTTAAAAACAAAGGAAAGTTTTTAATAAATTTTTACTCGTAAAAGTGGTTGCAGTGGATTACAAGAGGTTTCAAATATAGTGATTTGACTTGGAAACTTTATATATATTTTGGAAAACTGGTCGCTGAAGAGAGGTGGCCCCTTACAAGAGGTGGTTGTAACCGAAGGTTTGACTGTATTCTTTTGCAGATATTATAGTGTTTTTTTTGTTAAGTAGAATGTACAGCAAATGTGAAACACCAGTCTTGGAAACTTATATAATTGCAAATGGCTCACTTAATAAGTTTGGGTATAATGCCGGTTTATGTCTTAATTAATAAGCTAATGCTTATACCGATCTAGGCAGTTGAAGCAATTTGATTATCAATTGTTGGAGTTCTTGTCATAGTTTATATTCACGAGGTAGAACAGCAAACTGTAAAAAACATCAGTCTTGAAAGTTTTTGGAGGTGCAAATATCAGTGATACAGTTAAGATTAGGGGAAAATAAACAAAAAATTCCCAGGCAAACCATAGTCAGTTAGTTGACTTAAATCTTGAAATTTTTGTAGCAATAAATTCTATTTTTTTTACTGCAGTACTCTTATTTCATAATAATGTTACTTTTGAGTATATCAAGACAATATTCCCCAAAAATGAACAGTAGAGAATTTTCATCAGCTGTTGTTTCTTGTGATAATCTGTTTGATTTACAATGCACATGTATGACCTATGCTGCAAAGACATTAGCTGTTGGTATTGATTTCACACATTCTGTCTTTCAACAATAACAGCAACTTTTTTTACCCCATTTAAATTTTACATTTCAGTTTCTCTTATCAGTAGAACACATCTGTTTCATAGCATTTGTTTTCTTTCAAAATATTAGACTATCAGATCAACAGACAGCCTCATCTGTCTTGTCTGAGGCTCCCTTACGATTTTTGCATGAAGTTTCATCTGTGTTCACATTTTATGTAAATAGAAGGTGTTGTAATTGGATCTGAAATTAATATTTGGAGAGTCATATACAACTGGAATGTGGTTATACATGCTCAGAACTTAAAGGGGCTCAGTCACGGCATCTTGAGTTATTTTGAACATCGAAAAAATAACTGTTAAATTGAAGGAAACCTAAAAAATAACACTTTATAAAGATAGAAAAACATCCAAGAGATAATAATAAACCATAAAGGAACAAGGATGGTTAAGGATGGAGAAGATTGACATGGATTGCAAACAACAAATTTGAAAAGTTTAGCTAAGCTTTTCAAACGTGACTGAGCCCCTTTAACCAGCTGGTGTGAAAATTAAAATTTTAAATTTAGGTTAATTCATATATTATTCATGGTTTTACATATTTATTTTAATGTTTTCAGCAGTTCCTCAGTTTTAAACATACATCTCAAAAAATTTGCAGTTTTTTACATGCATTCAAACATTAGTGTTTTTGATTGTGCATCATTCTAAAAAATATTTCATCAATGTGTTTTCCGTGATGTGAATTTTACAAATGGGCACTTTTGCAAGGCATATGTTGTAGTTGATAATGGCAGGTCGATCGTGATTATTCATTCATGGGTCTTAGCTGCATCACAAAACTCATCAGATCTTCTAGTGAACAATTGTTAGACTCCGATTCCCAGGTAATTTGATTCTGGTGACAACATTCAATTCATACACTGCTGAGTTAAACAAAAGTAGCATCAAGTGAGAAAACTGCTTAATCTCAATGTAGTGTTCATGGTACAATGTGGTGAACTTTGTTATGTCATAGAAATTTACTTTGAACGTGGTTTATCACTCTCAGATTTATGCTAATTTCTCAAAATTGTCATGAAAACATTCTCTAAAGGTATGCAGAATTTGCCATTATTCTTCTAAAAGTTCTTAAATTCAGAATCAGAAAAAATTTTCCATTTTGTTGTGACTTCTATTTTGTTGCAAGTGCAGTTGATGTGGAAAGTTTGCAATGGCCAGATGAAAATCCTCTCCATGGTGACTACATGTAGCAATACTGAAAGTTCCTTCCATCGATAGATACCAGAGTTTTAAAGCACATGAACAATTCATTATCCATTGGTAATAGAAACTGACGTCACTTATATTCTCTTCTTTCAGGATGCTGATGATATTGACTATATCTGCACCCATCCAGAGATTGTGAGAGTTCCAGATCCAGAAATTCTACTGGTATTGAAACTTTCTATCTTTACATGTATATGATGTTCCCTTGCTTGCTGGTAGTCCTTAGTTTAAAATAGCATCATTTCGGAACAAGATCCTGGGGTTTTGTAAAGTGACAATACAGAAAAGCGAAAACCCTAATAAGCAAGATTCTTTCATCTTATTAAATTAGAGTTTACTCACCTTTCTTGAATTTTTGTGACAACTACTGTATGGCATTTAGTTTTTTGAACTTTTACTTCTTGCTTTGCTAACTTAACCGAATGGCTCTTATCGGGCTTCCAACATGGGGATGCAGCTTCTCTGTGACTGTGGCTTAAGCCCAGGCCAAATGGAGTTACAAGTAGATGCAAGTTTACAACTTGGGTCTACTTGCGACTCTGTTTGGCCAGGGCTTACGTTGACTTGCGTTGCCTTGCACTCACTTTAGTCAAGATCAAAAATTAATTTGCACCCAAGTAAAAGCAAGTTTATCACCATTTGGCCACCCAACCCAAGTCAACACAAGTTGTGGTAACAAAAGGACTTTGCATGGTAAATTTGATTGTTATAACGTGTCTGAATGTATAAATTTATGCTATTCTTTTCAGGAAAACCTAGTCGAGTTAAAGCATCATAAGCTTGTTAGAAGTATCAGAAGTGGAACAGTTTCAAGGGAGCTGAAACCAAATGCAAAAACCAGGGATCAGCTAAATGTATGAATCACAAAATACATGTAATCAACTCCTTGTTATCTTCCCATACATAGGGCATAAATTATTGGTGCTAAGTATGCAGTTATGACTGTATATATTATATACACAGTCAGTCAAAACTTCTGTAAGTGACCACCCAAAATGTCAAGCTTAGTTGGTTGCTTACAAGAGCTTACTTTAGACCTTATTACAGTGTAGGTCAAAATTTTGCCTTGTTAGTAAAAAAAAAGGTAATTAGAGCATAATAGGTTAATTTACCCAACCTCAGAAATAGTAGTCCCAAGCGGGCATGATAGCTCCATCTTGCCAGTTCAGGTAGCCAATCACAGTGCATGCTTTGGTTCATCTTGCCCACTCACGGAGCTACCCATATATTAATAAATACCCTTATAGAAAAATAGTAAATCAAGATATTCCAGGCAAGGTTCAAAAGTCTATCCTTGTATGAGAGTTCAGAGTTCTTGCAAATAAAACATGTAGTTTTCATTTGGATATTTTATACTTCCAGCATTAATGTGGGATATTGTGGCACCCAAAGCTGTGAAGCCTAGCACAGGTTAGAGTGCACAAGGGAGATATAAAGCAGCTTCAGGGAATCCTTTTTGAGGTCACCCGAGCAGTTCCTTTAATTTTAGAAATCCCAGTGCATTCTATCAGACTTTTTTTGAGTGATGTGTGCAGTCTACTTCAAGTCCTTCAAAACAGTGACGTCTTTTGCAAAAAAGACAATTTAAAGTTTCTCATCCATTAACCTATATATTAACCTTTCGGAGCTTTGTCTTTTTGTTGTTTTCCTGAGGTTGACACAATAGATAGTTGGAAAAAAATCTCATTATCACTGGAGTAGGTGGATGAATTTAGCCCATTTTAAAGTACATGTAACCGGCTGAGATCATGAAATGACTTTTTCTGACTTTGGGCTACTTTTGAGAACCCTTTTTTGTCCATGCAAGGATTCTGCTTACCTGTCTTGCCTCTTGTGGCTGACTCCAATCAACACACTTAAGAAACTTGGTCAGTGCCTGCATCCAAAAATAATCACATCAGCCACAAGATAATCTAACAGTTTTATTTCTTGAAAGTTGTATGTAGCAATTATAGCTGCAGGTTTTTGCTTTGTTATTTGAAGACTGCATGATCAAGCGTTGGTCCAGCTGTGCTTTGAACACTGCACCTCTCACACTGCAGACAGGCACCCTTACTAGCTGGGTTTAATAATTACTGACAATCATTAAAATTTCTATTTTTTTATAAAAAGAAAAAAAATAATGACAGTTTAGCAATAATGATATAATTTGCAAGTTAACCTTTTTCTGATTAGTGAGATAAAACCTGAACTGCCACACTAAGTCTTTTTCTTCCGATGTCAGTACTTTGGTTGATGGGTAACCAACAATTTGCTGAAAAACAAGTCCAATAATTAATCATAATACAATCACAATGGAACCTCCAGTTGTGACCACCTCTCGTATGTGACTACCTCTCCTTAATAACCAGTTTTCCAAAATACCAAAGTGTCCAAGTCAAGTCATTATATTTGGAACCTCTTCCAAGTGACAACCTCTCATAAGCAACTGTGACCACTTTTAAAACTAAAAGCTCGAAATTTTCTTTTGTTTTTAATCTCACATAAGTGACCACTTCACAGGCAATAGAGTGAAAATTGGATAATAAGGTGTTGTAACATTATTGCATTCATGGGTAGTAACAGACTTTTTTTGAGATTGCCTTTTCACATGAATAAAACACTAAAGTTTTTTTAAAAAAATGCTATTTACTGTACTCTACCAGTCAGACTTAAAAGATGCAATCTTAAATGCCTTCAAATTACCAGAGCATAATAGGTTAATTTACCAAACCCTCAGAGATAGGGAGCTGACAACGAGCTTATCACTCTATGTTATTTTACAATATACACATTTAGTTCTCTTCTCATTCAGTGCTGAGAATTGGAGATTAAACATGTTCTTGTGAAATGGATGAACTCTATCTCCAACAAGAGAACTTTAAGCCCTTATCTTTGGATACCCTGGGCTTAATCTAAGTCTCCATTCAAGATGTAACATCCCTTCCACAATCAATCATTCTCTGAGAAAACCCATTGGACCTGATGGATTACCGACCCATTGCCACATTACAAACCGAAAAGGACTGGGTACGAGTCTGTAAATTATGGGATAAGCAACTATTGATCCACATAGTCAGAAAGAGCACGCCGAGATTCACAAAATCCCCAAGTTTGGTGCTAACAACAGGCTACAGTAGTTTTGACTGAGATACAGCAATTTAAAAATGTCAAGATAAACAAAGAAATGTATGGCCATCTGCCAAGCTCTTCGGGCAGTATCTAGATGGCCATACATTTCTTTGTAAATTTTGACAATTTCAAATGGCTGTATCTTGCTTACTATTGGGTCTATTTACACCAAACTTGGGGATTTTGTAAAGCTTGGTCTGCACTGTATGACTATGCGGATCAATAGTTGCTAATCCCATAATTTACAGACTCATACCTAGTCTTTCATGGTTTGAAATCAGGCAACTATATTAAAGGAGTGTGCTGACAGCCTTGCAACTTCTATAACAGCACTTTTCAACTGTGGTTTGAGACATGGGCTCTACCCTACATATATGTACTGGAAATTTGCTAATGTAACACCAATTCACAAATAAGACAATGTTTCTAACTATAGACAATCTCTCTATTACCAGTAATATTGAAACTCCAGGAGCACCTTGTCACCACTCAACTGATCATTCACATTAGTGAACAGATTTATCCTTTCCAACATGAATTCCTGAAAGGAAAATCTTGTGTGTCGCAATTGCTTCAAGTTTTTCATGAAACTGGAAGGGCATTGGACTCTGGCCTTGAAACTGGTATTGTATACCTTGGCTTTGCCAAGGAAGTTGATTCAGTTTGCCGTCAAAGGCTTCTAACAAAACTTTAATGGTTCAGAATTGATGGTCTTCTTCTGCGCTGGTTTGAAAACTATTTTAGTGGTTGTATGCAGCAAATTATCCTAAATGGTAAATGGTTTCTCCTTCAGTTGTGAAATCTGGTGTTCCCCAGGGGTCCCTCTTGGGACCAACTCTGTTCCTGATCTACATCAATGACATGCCTCGCATAATTAAGCATTATGAATTGGTGATGTTTGCTGATGATTTAAAATGCTTTAAAACTATCAAGAGTAACAATGGCTTTCCTGACGTCCAACATGACCTGAATAGCTTGCAGAATTGGTTCACTGATAATGAGATTTTTTCCAACTATCCATTGTGTCAACCTCAGGAAAACAACAAAAAGACAAAGCTCCAAAAGGTTATATAGGTTAATGGATGAGAAACTTTAAATTGTCTTTTTCGCAAAAGACGTCACTGTTTTGAAGGACTTGAAGTAGACTGCACACATCACTCAAAAAAGGTCTGATAGAATGCACTGGGATTTCTAAAATTAAAGGAACTGCTCGGGTGACCTCAAAAAGGATTCCCTGAAGCTGCTTTATATCTCCCTTGTGCACTCTAACCTGTGCTAGGCTTCACAGCTTTGGGTGCCACAATATCCCACATTAATGCTGGAAGTATAAAATATCCAAATGAAAACTACATGTTTTATTTGCAAGAACTCTGAACTCTCATACAAGGATAGACTTTTGAACCTTGCCTGGAATATCTTGATTTACTATTTTTCTATAAGGGTATTTATTAATATATGGGTAGCTCCGTGAGCGGGCAAGATGAACCAAAGCATGCACTGTGATTGGCTACCTGAACTGGCAAGATGGAGCTATCATGCCCGCTTGGGACTACTATTTCTGAGGTTGGATAAATTAACCTATTATGCTCTAATTACCTTTTTTTTACTAACAAGGCAAAATTTTGACCTACACTGTAATAAGGTCTAAAGTAAGCTCTTGTAAGCAACCAACTAAGCTTGACATTTTGGGTGGTCACTTACAGAAGTTTTGACTGTATATAATATATACAGTCATAACTGCATACTTAGCACCAATAATTTATGCCCTACATATGGGAAGATAACAAGGAGTTGATTACATGTATTTTGTGATTCATACATTTAGCTGATCCCTGGTTTTTGCATTTGGTTTCAGCTCCCTTGAAACTGTTCCACTTCTGATACTTCTAACAAGCTTATGATGCTTTAACTCGACTAGGTTTTCCTGAAAAGAATAGCATAAATTTATACATTCAGACACGTTATAACAATCAAATTTACCATGCAAAGTCCTTTTGTTACCACAAATGTTTGTGTATAAAGCCCTGGCCAAATGGACCGGCAAGTATTTGCAAGTGGATGCAAGTTGAACTTGATTAGAGACTTGTGTTGGGTGGCCAAACGGACTTGCAAGTTTCCCCGCAAGTACGCGCAAGTCACGAAAAAATCATTTTAAGGCAGACTGTCCTTCATTTCACTGGCTAACAATAGGTTAATGGATGTCACTCAACTTGTGTTGACTTGGGTTGGGTGGCCAAATGGTGATAAACTTGCTTTTACTTGGGTGCAAATTAATTTTTGATCTTGACTTAAGTGAGTGCAAGGCAACGCAAGTCAACGCAAGCCCTGGCCAAACAGAGTCGCAAGTAGACCCAAGTTGTAAACTTGCATCTACTTGTAACTCCATTTGGCCTGGGCTTAAGCCACAGTCACAGAGAAGCTGCATCCCCATGTTGGAAGCCCGATAAGAGCCATTCGGTTAAGTTAGCAAAGCAAGAAGTAAAAGTTCAAAAAACTAAATGCCATACAGTAGTTGTCACAAAAATTCAAGAAAGGTGAGTAAACTCTAATTTAATAAGATGAAAGAATCTTGCTTATTAGGGTTTTCGCTTTTCTGTATTGTCACTTTACAAAACCCCAGGATCTTGTTCCGAAATGATGCTATTTTAAACTAAGGACTACCAGCAAGCAAGGGAACATCATATACATGTAAAGATAGAAAGTTTCAATACCAGTAAAATTTCTGGATCTGGAACTCTCACAATCTCTGGATGGGTGCAGATATAGTCAATATCATCAGCATCCTGAAAGAAGAGAATATAAGTGACGTCAGTTTCTATTACCAATGGATAATGAATTGTTCATGTGCTTTAAAACTCTGGTATCTATCGATGGAAGGAACTTTCAGTATTGCTACATGTAGTCACCATGGAGAGGATTTTCATCTGGCCAATGCAAACTTTCCACATCAACTGCACTTGCAACAAAATAGAAGTCACAACAAAATGGAAAATTTTTTCTGATTCTGAATTTAAGAACTTTTAGAAGAATAATGGCAAATTCTGCATACCTTTAGAGAATGTTTTCATGACAATTTTGAGAAATTAGCATACATGTAAATCTGAGAGTGATAAACCACGTTCAAAGTAAATTTCTACGACATAACAAAGTTCACCACATTGTACCATGAACACTACATTGAGATTAAGCAGTTTTCTCACTTGATGCTACTTTTGTTTAACTCAGCAGTGTATGAATTGAATGTTGTCACCAGAATCAAATTACCTGGGAATCGGAGTCTAACAATTGTTCACTAGAAGATCTGATGAGTTTTGTGATGCAGCTAAGACCCATGAATGAATAATCACGATCGACCTGCCATTATCAACTACAACATATGCCTTGCAAAAGTGCCCATTTGTAAAATTCACATCATGGAAAACACATTGATGAAATATTTTTTAGAATGATGCACAATCAAAAACACTAAATGTTTGAATGCATGTAAAAAACTGCAAATTTTTTGAGATGTATGTTTAAAACTGAGGAACTGCTGAAAACATTAAAATAAATATGTAAAACCATGAATAATATATGAATTAACCTAAATTTAAAATTTTAATTTTTACACCAGCTGGTTAAAGGGGCTCAGTCACGTTTGAAAAGCTTAGCTAAACTTTTCAAATTCGTTGTTTGCAATCCGTGTCAATCTTCTCCATCCTTAACCATCCTTGTTCCTTTATGGTTTATTATTATCTCTTTGATGTTTTTCTATCTTTATAAAGTGTTATTTTTTAGCTTTCCTTCAATTTAACGGTTATTTTTTCAATGTTCAAAATAACTCAAGATGCCGTGACTGAGCCCCTTTAAGTTGTGAGCATGTATAACCACATTCCAGTTGTATATGACTCTCCAAATATTAATTTCAGAGCCAATTACAACACCTTCTATTTACATAAAATGTGAACACAGATGAAACTTCATGCAAAAATCGTAAGGGAGCCTCAGACAAGACAGATGAGGCTGTCTGTTGATCTGATAGTCTAATATTTTGAAAGAAAACAATGCTATGAAACAGATGTGTTCTACTGATAAGAGAAACTGAAATGTAAAATTTAAATGGGGTAAAAAAAGTTGCTGTTATTGTTGAAAGACAGAATGTGTGAAATCAATACCAACAACTAATGTCTTTGCAGCATAGGTCATACATGTGCATTGTAAATCAAACAGATTATCACAAGAAACAACAGCTGATGAAAATTCTCTACTGTTCATTTTTGGGGAATATTGTCTTGATATACTCAAAAGTAACATTATTATGAAATAAGAGTACTGCAGTAAAAAAAAATAGAATTTATTGCTACAAAAATTTCAAGATTTAAGTCAACTAACTGACTATGGTTTGCCTGGGAATTTTTTGTTTATTTTCCCCTAATCTTAACTGTATCACTGATATTTGCACCTCCAAAAACTTTCAAGACTGATGTTTTTTACAGTTTGCTGTTCTACCTCGTGAATATAAACTATGACAAGAACTCCAACAATTGATAATCAAATTGCTTCAACTGCCTAGATCGGTATAAGCATTAGCTTATTAATTAAGACATAAACCGGCATTATACCCAAACTTATTAAGTGAGCCATTTGCAATTATATAAGTTTCCAAGACTGGTGTTTCACATTTGCTGTACATTCTACTTAACAAAAAAAACACTATAATATCTGCAAAAGAATACAGTCAAACCTTCGGTTATAACCACCTCTTGTAAGGGGCCACCTCTCTTCAGCGACCAGTTTTCCAAAATATATATAAAGTTTCCAAGTCAAATCACTATATTTGAAACCTCTTGTAATCCACTGCAACCACTTTTCTGAGTAAAAATTTATTAAAAACTTTCCTTTGTTTTTAACCTTCTGTGAGAGACCACTTGATAGATAATAGAGACAAAATTCGATAAGGCGTTAACAACAACAACAACAACTTTATTGACCCTTACACTTGACAGAAATTAAATTAACATGAAATAAAAATTAAAACTGAAAGGGTGTTGGCTTCCTAAGGGTGTTGTAACATTATTGAATTCCTGGGTAGTATATTTAAGAGATGGATTTTTTTTAATAGGAAGTTACCATATTCTGATGAGGCAAAATTTTGACCCAATATAGCATAAGCTCTTGTAAGCAACCATCTCCCGTAAGCGACCGCTTAGGCTTGACATTTTGTGTGTTCGCTTATGGGAGGTTTGACTGTAATCTGAATAAATTATATAGCTTGAGCTGCCTAGATGTTGAACAGCAATACATAAAGAATACCATACCAAATTTATTTTCAATTGCCTATTTGGAAAGTTAAGGTAATTCCCCTGAAATAAAACTGACAATAGATTTTTGTTCAAACTTTGCCCACTGAATATTTATGACATGAGAACTTCAATTTTGAAATAAAAAAGGGGGGTACCCATACTCATTTAGAAGCACAGGGGCACTGAAAATGACCCATTTTGGCATTATTTAATGCTTATTACACGAACGCATTCCCAGTAATAATATTGTAAATTTTTGTGACCGAGACTCATGAAACACGCATTAAACTGGAGTCAATGCATTATATCGGACACAAAATAAACTTTTTAAGTTTGATTTAGACAGAAAGCTGAATTCTTGATTAAAATTTCAACCAAATTTCTTGACATGGTTACCATAGGGCAAAATAGAAAAGACCACAGTTTACTCGCTATTTTCGTTATTTATTCAATTTTCAGCAATAGGAATCAGATCAGTCTTTCCTCAAGCAAAGTTTATGATAAGTTGATTACAATGACTGAAAAAAAAGTTGGGGTGCCCGTGCTTGTTGCTGAGCTATAGCCATTTTCCAACTGACAGCGCTCAATATCAAGGCAAATCTGCCATGTTTTCAATATGCGCGTGCATGCGGGCGCTCTAAATGACGCCATAAATTATGTGCAGAAAGGATGCGCAGTGCAATTGTGAGGAATACCCTTAACACTGAGCAGTCAGTGTTTTGACCTCATGTTGAAATAGTCTAGACTAGTAATCAAAAACTCCATATTTTTCTTTGCATTAGAACGGTAGATCTGAGGCAACGGAAGATTGGATTGCTCTTTTTTTTATTTTCCAATAAGATAGATAGAAATAGTATACTATTAGGGCATTAAAAATTACTTAATATTAACCGAGGGTAAGGTCTTTACTGGAATATTTCAGACCGAGACCTTGCCGAGGAAGCAAGCAAGGCCAAGGCTTGAAATTTTCCTGTAGAGACTGAACATTCAAGAGGTTAATAACATTGTTTATTACATGGCTTTTTGTTTTGTTTTTGCAAGCCTGTAATCAGCCCATGGGAATTACGGGAGATTAATGCCCTACAATTAGCCAATCAGAGCAGGCTATATCGGATACAAGAACAAGCCATATAATAATAATCCATAATTTTCAAAACTGCATGCACAAAAATTGTTGCACATCTATTTCAAGTATACAATAGATCTTATAAACACATGGTTGTCATCTGAGATATGAATGACTACTTAACCATTGATAATATTTTTAGTAAAAAAAGCCACATAACAGATTTACATAATAATACAACCCATATTCCCCACTGTCACTGGCTTATAATGTATACAATCAGATTGTTTTTTTCTCAAAATAACAGACAGGAGTAGTTGGTAAAGACATGACTAATTTATTGAAAACTGCATGGTTTTCAAAATAATTATATCATTTCAATCTGTGGATACAACTTTGACTTTATTGATATACCCAGTTGAGAATGCATAATACTGGTAGATCTTAAAGTACGATAAATCTTATATGAATGTGAGGTTGTCATCTGAGGTGTAAGTAATTACTGTGATTAGTGTGAAAAGAAAGTAACAAAATAGATTTACCTAATAATGCAATTCATACTTCTTGCTGGGAATCTATACGGTAAGTATTAATATATTGGCTTTCTAGTTTTGACAATAATATGCATGAATATATTATATAGTAAATAACAAGATGGCTCATTTCCTAACAGTCTTCACCGATCACTCTACCCTATGGGTGAGATGCATTTGTCACTTTCCGAGTCTTACCAAAACTGACCCTTAAATGTGTTGCTCTACTGCTGCAATATTTAATATTGCAGTAACACTGTGTGGTCGTAGTTCACCTTGCCAAGCTTAGAACTGACACAGTATTGGTACTTGCTTGTTACAAAGCATAACATCATTGTTGTTTTTCAGCATAGCAGCCAAGTCAAGGATTGCCATTCCTGCCTAGTTTTTGTGTCATGATTGTCCACACATGGAGAAATTGCTAAGCTTAGGAGATTGTGAGAAGTGCTAACAGTCAGATGTTCTTAGAACCAGAGGACTTTCTACAAAATACATGTAATACTGTGTTATGCTCTAGTCTACAAATAAAACACAAAACCAAAACTAACCTTTTTAAACATTTTGACTGCTTACAAATCTTGTATCAAGCCAAGAATACATAATCACTTATCCAAGCAAATTACCAGTTACCATTCTTTGTTTTTCAGTGAGGCTACCTGAATTTAATATTGGCACCATTTTTGCAATCTTCTACATTATTTTATCAGGAAATCCTTTCTGCAACATCATAATATTATGACTATAATGTTATCAATAAACAATATCACCACTTACTTGGGTCCTTATGGTTTTTACACTGAGCCCGAGTTGTGCGAGCATTATATAGTTTTTATCATTTCTAATTAAAGCATATTATAGAATATTATTGAAGGTGAAATACCAACTGAGGATGTTGATCGTTTCGTGAACAGACAACAGAATTTATTAAAAGCCTTTAACAATGATTTTTTTTAGAAGGTACTAGATGTCTTGTGCCTTTGTAAATTACATAACATGGTTAGTTACAGACTGAATAATAATTTTTGAAATGCTAAATAATATAGATGATCAGTGTTAAAATAAAAAGCCTACTTCAAAATTATACTACATTGTATTTTTCCTCTGCCTAGTGACAACTCATTTATTCCACTTGACAACCTGACACAACAATAATTATTTTACTATACATCATTCTAAAATAATATCACATTGTATGTGTTATCATGCTCAAAGTATATCATCTGTATAAATTTAAAGTCAGACATGAATATTCTGGAAATTACTGTGTCACAGTATTATTGTTTAATATACACACAAATGCAGAAATGTTCCTGTGGGATGTAAACAAAAATAATCTTGGTGTATTTTTGGGAACACAAAATGGCACAATCATGAAAATGTGGCATTAATTTTTTAGGAGTTATTTTTTAATATTTTGATATTGACATGCCTGAGGAAATGGTGTGTTATTTAATGGTAAATAATTATTATGCCTTTCTTACAATTTAAAGCATTTTCTTCTTTTTCCTTTTTTTTAAGATTTATTCCACTTGTATAAAGGATTTTATCTTGTACAAAGCATAGAGACCACAGTACAATGAGTTCTTAAGAATTTTATTTACTATTTTTTTAAAAACACAGCTTAATGTATTTCACTTTCTTCATGGTGACCACCTTAGTAACCACATTCTATGGTAATGCAGGAAAAAATCATTTTCAATCAACAGAACAAGAGTCTTTCTAAATGTGTTACATGTGTCTGCTCCAAAACAGACATGTAATTATTTAATACAATCTTGCATGACGCTACAAAACACATTTAAAAAGGCAGAAAGTGTCTAAGAGGCTCATGAACATTGTCCTACAGCCAGCAGTTGCCAATGGGAAAGATAACACTAGCAGTGCTTTTATACAAGCAAGTTAGGGCCCAATAGAGGAAGTTGTTGAACCCTCTCTTGCTGCGCTCCTACAGGTGGTGCACTAGAGCAGCCTCCTACTTCACATCTCATTTAACCAGCAACTACAGGTGTAATAACAATATTGTAAATCCAGCTCAACACTATACTTCTTTTTGTATAACACCATGCACAAGGTGCCTGAAGAGCTTGCCAAAAGGCAGGAAGGTTACTAAACTGTGACGAGTTACATGTAGCATCCCATCCATGGAAGAGTACTGATACCCTAGCTGCTTCATGCTACGGAAAAGGGAATTACATGCATTGAAAGTTCTTGTCTAATGAGCCATGGGTTCCATGGGTTCATTTGAATTGTGCAGCTCAGTTATTGGCTTTCCCTTGAGACCAAGAAGAACCAACTAATGTATCCAGGCATTCAGAAACATGTACAGGTAATTTTATTAATATTAGTACCTTCTCAAAATGCACCACAGCATACTCCAAGCCATCATAATGGACTCTTGGAAACTTGATCATCAAAAACATGAAATTGGAGTTCCGTTTTTCCCTCTATAAAGAAATAAAAAGTTATAATATATATTAACTGTTCAGTTTTCTTTTTGACTCAGATTGAGTTCTTTGATTGTTTTAAAAAAATTAGCAATGTACATGGATTATTCATTAATCAGGTACCGGTAAGTAATGCATTTTTAATTTTTCATTTTCTAAGAACCATTTGAATTAAAGAACACATTTGAACAAATGATAAATCAACTGACCTCATTCACCATTTCAATTTCCCTGAATGTCAGTCTGTCCAGCCAGTCAACCTTCAACATTCGTCCTTTGTGATGTTTCTTGCTTAGCTGTTTGTGATGAAAGTCAATACAAAGTACACAATGATCAAAACAATTTCCAGGATTTCAATATTGCTGGTGTGAAGTCAACATAACAGTGATTCAAAGTTATAACAATTCCTGGTCAAAATATTATTTATAACTTATATCAGAATTTCTACTTTTAATTCATAATTAGGTAGCTGCATTTAAATGCCCTCAATTAGTAGAGAGTCTTTACCCTTGGCTAGACAGGCTCAATACTTTAATAATTAAATATTATTGCTGTTGTGTTACAAAGCTCTGTATAAACAAAGACATTATCTAATACTACAAGAAGTTCCTAAATCTTCACTAAGAAACTGATCTCTTAGAATTGGACCACAAACCACATGTGCACCTGCTTTGTTTATAAGTTATTATTTTATTGGGACATCTCTTCAGCCAACCGTATTGATCATATTACGGTAAACTGTGTATCACAGTTATTATCCTTTCAGCATTACTTAATACCTTAGCTAGTCTGCTCATCTGGTCTTCACCAGTTGTAGATTTTCCTGGAGTGGAGGTTGGTTTTCCTCCGTCGGCTTCCACACCAGGCCACACTTTAAGATCATGCATACCACGACGTTGAGTCCTAAAAGAACAATCAACATGCATCGAAAAAACTTGTCATCATTATTTATCACGCACACAGCTAGATAATTTCATTTTGTTGTTGCTTAGTCCAGTTATCCTATAACAGAGGCACTCAAGGCAATTAATTTTTGGAGTTTTTAGAGCATCTAGTCATACATTAATTAAGTGATATCTTGGGAATCAATGAAGAATCATTCTTGAAGTCTTTGATTCAAGTCCGTCACTCCTATATTATTTGATATACCAGAAAAATGTCTGTCATCTACATCGTGCAATGTGTACATTCTAAATTCAGATTCATATACGTGCACTTACCCATGTTTTCCAAAGAGAGACACAGTAGTTCCGCCAACTGGGATGGCTTTTCTTGGTCCATAAACATCCCAGATAGTAAAACACACCTGAGCATGACGGGGTAGATCAGGATACTTTATGGGTAACTTAAGCCATTCATTCCAACTAGAAAAAAATCACATGCATTGGGGAAATTAATTATGTATGAAGAATGGTACAGTATGAGGTCAACATCAATGTGTTGTGCACTTGCAGGATAAAATCTCCTAGTCCACATATAGATTAAAATAATTGGGTGCCAGGAGATCATACAGCTTAAGGTATCATGGTAGGTGGATTTTTAAGAAAAATGCGAAAAATTTTTTTTTGCTCTTCAAATTGAGAAGACTGAGAAAAATAATTTGCAGAAAGAATGGAGAAAAAAGCTTTTTTACTTTTTACGATAAAGATAAAACTGTTTTTGAATCTCATTAATTCTCTTACGGCGCGTTGACAGCTCTAATTAAAATTCACCGCCAGTTGTCACATGGAATGCGAATTGCGGTGTGATATTTATTTACGCACGCGAACCGTTCTCGATCTGGTTGTTTCATCGCAAGTCAAGCTTTCGTTCTTGCCAAATTATCTTTATGTCAGGACGAAAACTCGCAAGAAAACTTCTTGCCCATTTTCGTCTCCGAAGAAATCGAAGAGGCGAAAATCTGGTGGAACCAGCAAGTTCAGCGCAGCGTCGAACAATATCTTTGGCTCCTGATCTGAGCGACTGTGGGTCGCATTGTTTTAAACTTAGAAGAATGGTTGAAGGAACTCTCGGACACAAATCCCGCCAATGAAGCTGAAGGTCAAAATACAGCAAGTGCTAGTCGCACAAAATTGCTGGAGAACGGACGCGATTCCGAAACTTCCACAGCGAGAGATCGAGTCAAGCACAGATGTAGATGTAGACGATATAGACCTCGAAATTTCCTCTTTTTCGCTTCACGAGGCATATATGGTTTCAGATAATGTCTGGAGAACGAAGAAGTCTAAACTCGAACAATATAATACCAATGCCGCCGACGAAATAATCACGGCAGTTTAAATACAAACCTGTTTAAACCTAAGTAGTTTTTCGCTTCTCGGACGATTTCACTGCACCGTAGACGTCTGTTTATTTCAAGTTGTCAGGACCCATTGTTTTGGTAAACTGACCCATGCCGACATCTGTCAGCGCGGAGGGGATTTTTAACACCTAATCATACCGATCTCGCAAAAGGTTTTTCGTCTTTTTCTCGATAAAACAAAACTGCATATAAGGATGAACATTTTTAGTTCGTTTACGCGTGTCTTCCAACGGAATTGGCTGAAAATCGGCAGGTATGTTCCCTATTACCTCCTTCGAAAAAGGGTGTCGGGCTTTGTTTAATTTCGCTTCCGTTTCAGAGTTATGGCCTCTTTAGTGGAAGGAAACACCCGCGTTCAGAACATCAAACTTTAGGAGGGTGTACAAAAAAAACCAAACCACATCTGGAAAATCGCCGACACCCTTTTTGAGGGTGATGTGTGAGAAAACATTTCCGATGTTAATCGCACCGCTCCGATAATTCACGCGCGGAAGTGAACCAGTTTAAGCAAAGCAGTGTTTCTGGGTATTTCTTTTTATATCACTGCGACAATAACTTTTTAGAAAATTTCAAACATATGATTGTATTCTATAACTATTAAGCTTTCAGAAAATGTATAGGTTGATGGGGTTTTCTTTCAAAGCGCCAGTGTAAGAGCGCGATTTCCAAACACTGTCAATCCACCTACCATGATACCTTAATTACTTGCAGGTAGAATCTGAAATGAACTCCCATAATCATGATCTAAAACCAGATACATTGTATGTGTCAATAGTAATTTGACTCTTCTTGTTGTTACATTCTATGGACCACAGAGAGCAGACATTCTTCTATGTCAATATTTTAAAGCAGACAAGACAAGGTGGCTGTTAATTAATTATTACAAATGATTTTTAGTGCTTTTTTGATTCGATATTTGATAGCAAGGAAAGAAGATCACTCCACCCCTTGAAGAGAAGAGAGATCTTGGAAATGAGGCTGGAGAAAATTATGATCTTTCTTTGGCACAAGATTTCAATGACTTCAACTTACTTCCATCTTGTACTGAATGGTTTGTATGATGTACTTGTAGGTAGACACAGTGGCTGACCATCGGCAAATACTTGGCAAGTGACATACAAGTCCGAACATTCACTTAAAATAAAGGAACATAATCAAAATCAAGTTTAGCGTTTTTCATATTATTGGTAGCTACTTACATATTTTCCTTTTTCTTTAATTTGGTAGAGAAAAATTTTTTGATAGTTAAAACATCTTTAAAGTGTTGCGAAAATGGCATCAACTGTTTACAACACAGACAACTGCAGAGGAGTGAGAGATGGAAAAAAGACATGAAGGTGTACTACAGTTCTTTCTTCAGTGTGAATCTCCATGTCCGTTTTCAGTTTTCTCTCTCCACTGTGCATCTCCACTGCTGCACTCAGCAGAGATCAGTAGAAAAAGTTAATTTTGCTGCCCAATTCCCCATGCAGGAACTGAGGGAAATGAAGATGTTTTCACTCAACTGGCTACAAGATCATTGCTATATAGTTTACATACATGTACATGGAGATCCTATGTGTATCAACAGATACCAAGAAAAATAATAACAGAACCGGCTTAGGTATAAAAAAATATATTAAATAGATGTCTGAGAAAATCACATGTATTTCACCTCTCATAAGCGCCTGAGTATCTCAGTTGCGGATCATCTAACAACTCCTTGTACCCTTTACGTTCTCTTTTTCCTTCTAATGTACATCTAAAGCAAATATGCAATTATGGTTAAATGATTAATTTAAAACTTGCGAATTGTGAAAGCAAGTTATGAGTTGCAGTGGGTGGTGAGATTAGATTATTCATCCTAAGGAAATGGCTTGTCTAACTCTTAAACTCTTTTTATGTAGTTTAGAAGCAAAAGACAAGTAAATGTTTACGATCATTTTTGTTTGCCCCACCGACAGGTTACCGACACATTACCGACAGGTTGCCAACAGGTCACCGACTGTCGGCCGACAGTCGGCCAACACTTTGGCCTCAAACATAACGCAAACTGTTGGCCGTCTGTCGGCCGGCTGTTGGCCGGCTGTTGGCCGGCTGTTGGCCAACTGTCGGCCGACTGTCGGCCGACTGTCGGCCAACTGTCGGCCAACAGTCGGCCGACAGTTGGCCGACAGTCGGCCGACAGTATATTTTGGGAACTATTCTTCACTATTACCGTCTAATCAGAGCAGTAAGTAGGAATAATTGTCATGATAACTTTGATAATGTTTCTAGAAAGCATCCAGTGTAGCTGAGGGATAATTCTCTCTTTTATGAAATTCAGCCTGTTTTCCTTTAGCTGGTCTGTTGGGTTTTCAAAAGTGAGTGCACTTTTTAAGAACTATAAACAACAAGTTCATGAATAGGGAGGAAAACAGTGAAACCAAAACTGATTGTAACCACTTCAATTAAAATGGCCTTAACATGTACAGCAACATAACACTGTACACAAAGGAAGTGAGAGAGGCATCGTTATTGCATTTCTTTTCCCTGTTATTGTACATGTGGCTGCTGAATTTGTTCATTACCTTCCCTTATAAACTCTCATTTTTACATATTTTGTTTTGCTATATTGCATAACAACACTTGTACAATGAGCTTGAATACCTGCACCTCATCAACACCTCCAAGAAACAGAAGTGAATCAGAAGGCTTAGCTCTGTCTCAGAAACCTCTAGCAATGGACTGGAGACAGGAAAGTGGGTTTCATTGCTTGGGCAAATCATATCACTACCAAGAAAACTGGTAAACTTGACCCTGTTTTCTCATGAAATTGAAATTGAAGACATTTCTTCCAGAAATTGTTGTCATCCAATCTGAGTATGTGTAAGTTTAATGGCTCTGTCAATTCTAAGCCCGCCCATCTCCCTGGGCAATGGATAGGCATTTGACAGGTTGTCGGTCCCCACCATGGGGTATTTGCTCACAAGGGGCTGCCCAGGATTAAGGCATTTGACAATTAAGTCAAAAACAAGGAATAATACATCACTTCTTTGTAAAAACACAAGCTGGCTTTATTAAAAGTTGGCTACTAAGGGATTAACCCTACATAAAGAGCATACATTGGAGATTTTTTTTTCTTCGAACCAGTTCAAAAATTTGTACTGGTTCAACAATTTCGTACTGGTTCAGAAAAAATTGTACCAAAGGTAAAAATTGAACTACAACATATACAAAAGTCCATTGCACATGAATAGCAGTAGTTATAATCAAATTATAACAAAATTTTAACACCAAATCACAGAAGATGCTTTTTCGTGTTAGTAGTAATGAAGTGTGTCGTCGAGCTTTTAATATGGGGCATTTGCATTGTTCTGATGGTTTTAACTTTAAATTTATACTGTTATAGTATACATGTATTAGTTCTTATTCACATAAATTTAAGAGTATATTTGTATATTTTATCAAATTTTTGGTATTTATGTTATGCATGTCTTATGGTGTTACCAATCCACCATAACAAAAAAGATGGCGACTGGTACATTTACCTATAATGCTTTGCGCTCAAAAACTCTAAAAGAGGGTATAAAAACATAAAGAAAACTTGTAAGTCACTCAAGTTTGACTAAAGTAATGCTGTTAGTGTAGGAACGACTGCCCTTAAACCATATCTTTCTATGTGTCCACTGGGCTTAGTTTGGTTTGCAAGGTATTGTGGTAAAATGTACAGCCGCAATCTTTCTTCTTACAGTGGATCAGCAACACCAACATGAAGCTTAAGTTACATGACACTTAAATAAAGTTTACTATTATTATTATCGTTGAGATTTGGACCAGCTTCCCCATGGTGGGGCATTTGCAACCTTATGAAAAAAATGTCCAGTCCCAGGCGATTGACAGAGCCATTATCAAATAAATATAAGCTTAAGCTATATGTTTTGCTTCTATTTGGAATTGTGAGCTTCTCCATTCAGGTACTATGCGTGAGGCAATTCAATTATAAGCAACTTGCTGTTTGGACATTTACAACATATTACACATTAATTTTCCGATAATACATTCTAAGTACAGCTAAAAGCAATGCAGAAGCAAGGGCTAATTATCTTCCTGCCATCAGGGTGTTGGAGCAAGACAGTTCCAATTTTATTATCGATATCACTTTTAGTGAATGAAAAACATGCCAAGATGTCCTCGATCTGGACATTTTCCCTAAAAAACTGAAGAAAAACATTCAATTCTTCCAACTTACACTTTGAGCTCAAGATTTGTGTCCAGGTCACAACTGTAAACATAGTAAAACTTTTCTTGGTTGGAGTTCGGATCCACCATGTTGTGTTGTTCCCGCCACCTGCGCCTGCATATTGTTTTAACCGCGGTCTTTGCGCGTCTAATATGCGTCAAAGTTGACTGCGCAATGATATTTTGAACATGGCGGACGAATCGTGGTGTTGTTGCAAGTGATCAGCTGTAAACTTTAACGAAAATTAGTAAGTTTAAAAATGACTCGTTTTGCTCGTGCTTCTAAAAAAACAAGTCTGGAAGCAACACCATGGCACGAGCTTGTGAGTTCAGGTGAGAATTAATATTTATTAGACAAAAATAAAATTCGACCACGTGTTGAAAACTCCAGTCAAACTCCTGTCAAACTCCTTTCAGTAATAATACACTCGTGTAAAGAGTTGTCTTTCATCGTTAATTTGCCTAGCAAGAAGTCCACCGTTTAACATTTCGCTGATATACAGGTGATCATGGTTCAAGAACAAAGATGGCCGGGAAGAAAAGAAAGAAGAACTTCAATTCTGATGAAGCGACTGTGGCACTCAAGGTCTCCAGATCAGAACATGGGAAGATTCAAAGTGTAGGATTCGAAAACAAAGCAAAATCGAGAACCGTACCTAAAAAGAAAGATTTCAAGAAAAGAAACAAAACAACATTCAATCCAGTAAAAGATAATAGTGGAATAACGAAAAAGAATGGACCTAAGAGTGACCTGTATAAACATACTATAAAGCACAAGAGCAAATCACCGACCAATGCAAAGAGGACAGAAATTTTGGATAAAAAGCTTGAGGCAAGAAAGAAGCGGAGAGCAAAAAGAAAGGTAGTAATGTGCCATCAGATTACTGAATTTTATTTGCTAGAGTACTGAAAACTAAATGACTTCATGTGACTAAAACATAAAGCACTTAGGTGTCAAGTGAAAATACTGTATGCTGCAGAATAGGCAGAAAATATTAATTGTAGCTTCTTTATTCAAAATGACAATGCAGACATGTTTCCATTGCCGTCAAACTGGACATTTAGTGGCTGAGTGCCCAGTAGTTCAAGAAACTGACATGGGTGTTGGTAACTGCTACAAATGTGGATCCAGTGAGCACACAACTAAACACTGCACTGGCAAATCAACAAGTGATGCAGGTAAGTATATCACAGAATAACTGTTTTTATTTTATCTTTCAACTCTTCAAGCTCAGGAATATTAAAAATCAAGCTCTCTTTTCTATTAACCATATATTTCAGTATTTTCAGTAAAAAGAAAATCCACACATGGAATTACAAATTTTTCTTCCCTTTGTAGTCCCAACATTGATCATTCTTAGAAGGTGTTTTTTCAACCTTGTGGCTTTTACTGTCCGAGTTTGAGCATGTGCTTGGGGACTCCCAATAGACTAGCATCCCATCCTGCATACTTAGTGTATTTCCTCCAAACCAATGAAATTTTGTTTCCTTTTGACACAGCCTTTCCTTTTGCCAAATGTTTTATTTGTTTGGAAACTGGTCACATAGCAAGAGAATGCCCTGACAATCCTAAAGGACTTTATCCAAATGGTGAGACTAACAAGTTAATATATTTCCTTTAGTTAATACTACTTTCTTTTTCTTTTGAATGCTCTACACCAAAATTAGCAATAAATAAGCAAGTACTGATTGCTTGTCTGACATTGCTTTGACATAAAACAGAAGCCCTACTGGTAATACTCTAAGTGCACAGAAAAGATACTGACATCTAAAGGACTTCATCTGGAGCTTGCTGCTTACGAGTACACTGTATTTGTAACTATTGATAGACTGGCCCACCTAGACTAGCTATAGGGGGATTCATGCTGACGTCATTGTTTACATTTTTCCTCATTTGCATACGGCTTTGCTCAAAGAAATAAACATGTCAGATATGAATTGACTCCAGGCAGCTAAAGAGCTAGTGAAACTTAATACATGCTGAAATTCTTAGCTCTTTGCGTGTAATATTGAGGGAGAAATTGTCTTTCAAAAACTGCAAAATTTCTGGGTGGCAAAAGCGTTAATGAGCTCATACATTCTTTGTAAAATTTTGAGTTTTTGAACCCGTGTTGCACAAAAACTATTCAATACATTAGGCTCATATTCATTGGCGGAGTTAATCCTAGTATGATCTTTCAATATTCAGAAGTGACTTATTTGTAGCTCCATCAGAAACTGAATTGCTTATGCTAATGAGGCAAATATTGTAAACAAGGATTCCCCTATTGCTGGGCCAGTCCAGCTGTAAAATGCACATTTATTAATAAATTAAAGAACAATAATAAAAACGTGTTGATACGAGTGGCCTTTGCCCGGGGGGGTGAAGGGGGTACTTGACAAAGTTTAATACGGGGAGGCTCCGCCCCGAGGTCCAACCCTTTACCCTTTTAAATGCCATTTTGGCAGAAAAGGTACCCCTTTTATATACCTTTTATTGAGAAAAGGTACCCCTTTCACATACCTACTTTGGAAAACTGCACCCCCTTTCTAAGCCCTTATAATGAAGGTAACAAACAATATTATAGGAAAATATTTAACAATTATCCTGCGAAATCGCGCGGAATATCATCTGATACTTAGCCGACGAGGCCGTAGGCCGAGTCGGCTAAAATCAGACGATATTCCGCGAGATTGAGCAGGATAATTGTTTTATTATTCAACAAATTGCTTACAAAATCGATTTCCATGCTTGTAACATTTTTAAACCTTTCTGTCGACATTTTTTCACTTCACTTTTTCTTCCCACGTACGAAGCTACGTATATCGCCGGATATCTGTCACCTACGGATGACAGATATCGAGAGCATCATGACCATATTTGGATAGTGTTACAATTTGTTGAATAATAACAAGCATTATCAGAAGAAATGCTAAGCAAACGACAAGTGTTATTTATTCACTTCACGCTGTGAAACAACCGATTTCCCTACCCATTTATATACCTCAACTTGTGAAATCCCTACCCTTTTATATACCTGAAGCCTGCAAAAGGTACCCCTTTTGGGCAGAGCCTCCCCATATAGGTCAATATAGGGAGTACCCCCCCAGGGGCCTTTGCACTCTGCAATTGTATTGTTTACATTAGGATGCTGTGTCTTCTCCCTTATGTTTGTTAAAATGGGTTTGTGTTGAGTTCAGATTTTGATTACTGGTGAATTTTATCCTGTTTCCAGGAGGTGGATGTAAAATTTGTGGATCAGTGGAACATTTCAGAAGAGACTGCCCTCAACTGATACAGCAAAACAAGGTAAAAAATATATCTTTTGATGTGAGATCACTTCTAGATATATATATAGTACTTAATGTTCTCCATTATTTATGCGGTTGTGTTTGGCAGAAATTTTTATGTCTAACACAGGTATATGTGTAAGACTTGTATGTTCAGTCAAATGCATCCAAACCTGACACACACTTTCACAAGTGTAAAGTACCCATCTTTCGTAATGCTTCACAAAGTGGAGGTCAGTTATCCACAATTTTAGTGAGTGATCTTAAGTTTGTGTTTTCTGTAGTTTCAGTCACCACTGCACATGTTCAGTGTATCAAAAATAAAAAGGGACATTTTAGTGCAGATGCTGAGCTGGAGGACCTTGGAGAAACACCTTACAGAGCACCAAAGAAAAAGGGACCTCAAATTGTCAAGTTTTAATATTTATGCTGAAGGGAAATGTGTTTTTGGTATATACATGTGCATACATTTCTTCTCCTTTGTATTTCTTGTTCAAAAATGTTGCCAGTATTTGGAAGACTGTGTAATAGATGCCACAGTTGACTAATAAAATCTATATCAAGCACAGTCCTTTAGTCCAGTCAGCTGTCCATTCATTTAGTAGTTGTTACACTGTAAAAATCACCTCTACCTATTGCTACTTCTTCTTTTCTTTTATAAATACCGGTAGTAATCTTTTCCCTTGTACTATCCTTGGCATATTTTAATTTTCCACCATCAGGTACCTGTACATGTCAGAACTTGATCAGTTTCAAGAGCATATCAATTTAAACTTCTTGTAGTAGTTCTTGATCACTGATTGATCCACGTTCTTGGTTAGTAAGTTCTTGATCTGATATTCAATATTCACAAATGTGTCCCAAAATTGGATAGTGTATTGCCTAGTGGACTTTTTTGTCCTCGTCTAACTTTGACCTAAAATTGTAAGGATAGGTCAAATTACATTTTTGTTCCTATTGGTCTGCACTACTCTACAGATCCTCTACCTCGTGTCGTACAATTCTGGGAGTAATCGTGCTAGTAATTTCAAATTGGCCTCGCACTTCGCGCTTGTCCGATTTGGAAATTACTCGCACGATTACTCTCTGAATTGTTCTCCACTTGTACCTGGCACAAATTTGATCGACGAAAAGCGTAGAGTTTTTGGGCTCCTCTACGACCTCTACAGCTTCTTGTACATCTGAGTGGAAGTATCATACTATATAAATCTACTCAAGAGAAATCTGTTCCACTCGACTCTAACAACTATACCATGCTAGCTACTCTGCTCTACTCTAGTGTACTCAACTCTACTCTCTTCTACGATGGCTACTAGAGGTTCTTTCTACTCTACTCTACCCTATAGGTTACTCTACTTTACGCTAAAACCCGAACTCTCCGCTTCTCCACTCTACTCTACTCTACTCTATCTACTCTCATGTACTCTACTTCTACTGCATATCTACATTTGTACTATCTATCTGCCTGCTCTACTCTACTTCTACTATACTGTATTGTACTCTTAGTCTACTCTACTGTACTGTACTGTAACGCTTCTGTTATGCACTATGCTGTACTGTCTGTACTCTACTCTACTCTACTGTACGTAGAGTAGAGTATAGCACATTACAGAAGCTTACAGTAGAGTAGAGTACTGGAAAGCAGAGTAGAGTACAGTACAGTACAGTACAGTACATTTCAGTAGAGTAAAGTAAGATAGAGTACAGTAGAGTACAGTAGAGTATAGTAGAGTAGAGTAGAGTAGAGTAGAGTAGAGTACAGTAGAGTAGAGTAGAGATACAGTAGAGTAGGGTATAGTAGAGTACAGTACAGTACAGTTGTGTAGATTAGAGTAGAGTACAGTACGGTAGGGTAGGGTAGAGTAGAGTAGAGTAGAGTAGAGACAGTAGAGTATAGTACAGTACAGTAGAGTAGAGTAGAGTAGAGTAGAGTAGAGTAGAGTAGTGAGTACAGTAGAGTAGAGTAGAGTAGAGTAGAGTAGAGTAGAGTAGAGTAGAGTAGAGTAGAGTAGAGTAGAGTAGGGTAGAGTAGAGTAGAGTAGAGTAGAGTATAGTAGAGTAACGTAGAGTAGAGTAGAGTAGAGTCTGTACAGGCCCAAAAACTCTACGCATTTTTTCAATCATATTTTGGGACACATTTGACTCCACTCGGTCCAATTACTATTACAAATAGATACCTTGCAAATGGTTATGTTTAACCATAATAAAAGTGGCTTTTTCTTGCACTCCTATAATTGTCTTCGCAGTACCCAGAGATAAGCACTTTATGTGACTCATGCATTCGTTGACTCCTAGAATACCCTTGCTCAGACACAGGCTCCAATTCACTGGCTGTTTTTCCTCTGTAGGATTTCAGTTCAAGAGGTTTTACCTGCCTGTGAAAATCTACTGCCATCCTCCTGAAAATGTGGGTGAAACTCTTCTTTACAATATCCACGAGCAAAAGCATTCAGCTGTATGTCGCGCAACAATGTAATATTGCACAAACCTCTAGGTATAATATTATTAGGGTGTGTGCCAGCTGTACTGAATGCAGATGCAAAGTCTTAAAGTCCTAAACAATTTTGAGTCAGTTCAGAAAAATATATCTTACAAGAAAGATGTCTTACAATCATGGTTTTGCAAATGTTGAGGTCAGTGGTAAGCATGTTGGGGTGGGGGCCGGGGAGGTAATGGTTTTGATAAATGAAATTCAGAGAGCTTTCCCCTTTTATCTCCAGGGGTGTATAAAAATGGCCAGGGATTTCTGAAAGGTTGGAAAACTGCCATTTGAGTGGCATATCTTGGACAGATAGCCTGACAACAGATTAATCTCAAAGGTATTGAAAAGGGATGCAGTGTGTCTGCTGTGGGTATGTAAAAAGGATGCTGTTCTCTATGGAATATTTATTGAAGGATTGAATTTTCTATCAAAAAATGTCATCTAATAATAATAAAAAGATGAGGTCCTTAGATGCTGAGGTTACTCTAGCTGTCACCTAACTTGCACTAAACTAGTCTTGCAATGATCATTATTTCATCAATTTTTTCCTGTTTTATTTACCCAAGCACAAGCATATTACATGATGTATGTCAGTAACCAGTATCCTAATATACCTGCCAACTGTCATGCCTTATGTGCCAGTCTCACACTTACAAAATGAAAACTTGGATCTCACGCCCACTCATGCTAATGGGCCAAATTCTCATGCCTGATTGAAAAATTGGAGTGGTTGCTACTTTGCTTGATGCAATATCCAAAAATATGTAAACTCAAACTGATGTACATGTAAGAATGAAAACTTTGTGTAAATGACAATACTTGTTCAAACAGAGAGCACCAGGAGCAAGTTGCATTTATTGATTCGTGTCCTGAGACTGGGAATGGGAAATGTCAGGGCAGGGCTGTTTTTGCTTCTGCTGTTGTATCCAAATTTTGTCTTCTCTTGCAAACGTTTTCAGTCTGTGTGGCTACAGCAAGACTTTGGACTTTTTCATAAGGGAATCTTCAGATATGTTCATGTCATCTTCAAAAAACCTGGCACTCACCGGGTAAATATACCTGATCACCTATAACTTGGAAAAAGTTGGCAGCTATATCCTAGATCTCATTGTTATCGGAGACAAGCAAATTACCTTTGTAAGAAAATTACGTACATCACTAACTAGTATACCCACCATTTAATATTTCACCCTTTGCATAATTTGATTGACAGAAAAAGTATCGCTTTAATGTCTGGGAAAAAGACCACTATGTTGTAATTTTGGAGAATGACTGAGTTGCATGAGGCAGTATTCAGCGGTTGACAAACCATTTCTGGCCAACTTGATCTGAAGTATGTCCACGATCTGTGTGCTCGCCCACGGTCCAGCGAGACATGTCTCGCAAGCCAGTCGTAGACACGATTGTGAACCACCAGTATGCACTCGGCTGGATCTTCATCTCATTCTGATTGGGTGCTGACTGCATGCTGACAGAGTTAAGAGCTTGAGCAGCTATGTGGTTTCCATCTGGAGAGACAGCTAAGTTTTGAGCCTTGTATGCATAGCCTTGCACTTCATCTCCCTGAACACAGCGTACATCTGCTCCAGCTCTGACAGCTTGTACCAGAGCATGCCGACATCCTTCAAGGATATTTCCTGATTTATCATTTGACAAGACTTGCTCCCATGGTCTGATGTCAATGAACCACTTCACTTTCACCTGGTCTGTAGAGTCACCACGGTGCTTGTGCTCTCCAACATTGTATCTCGTAGCACGAACAGTTCCTGTGGTGGAAACCATCAACCAATACCAATAGGCATCGTTGTGAAACTTAGTCAAACTCTTGCTGACGTGTTTAAGAGCCTGAGCTGTGACATGACCATTGCGTACAGAAAGATTGTCAGCCTCAGCAGTGTAATAGTTCCACTCTGGGATCTGAAAGCGAACGCGGTGACCAGACATTAAGGATGATGTCAGCATGTAGCGTGATCCAGAAATTTGTTGTCCTTTGCCATCATGGAAAAAGACTTCCTTCCAGCATTCGTCTGCAAACCACTCAATTGCCACAGTGTCTTGAGTGTGACCTCGTGACTGATGGATTCCAACGGTCCAGCGTGACATGTCCCGCAATCCACGAGTAGTCACTATAGTGAACCACCAATAGGCATTACTTTGAATTGTAAGAGGTTGTTGCTGGAGCTGGTTGTGCTTATGTGATCTAAGGTTTGTCCAGTAACAAAGTTGACACCCTTGCTGTTTATGGCGACATTCTGGAGTGGAAAGGAGTAACCTTTACTGCTGACACAGCGGATGTCGCTACCATTCTGAACACTGCTCTCCAGTTCAGTTAGGCTACCTTGTACTTTATAGCCACTAGCCAGGTGGGAGTATGTTGGTTTGGGGATGAAGGTGTTTGCCTGTACGTACCATTTGATGCTTGTTTTCTGACTGTTCGTTCCACGATGATAGTTTGAGCCTACGTTGTACCTGGTCATTTGCATCACTCCATTGCTTGACACGAAAACCCACCACCAGTAAGCATTATCTTGAAACCTGTCCCATGATGCCTTGCTGACATGCTGCAGAAGCTGAGCAAACACGTGATTGCCAAACACATGCACGTTGTCAGCTTCTGTGCTGTAAGATGTTCCAATGATTACGCGTACACGGGCCCCTGATAAAACAGCAGCCATCAGAGAATATTTGGAACCTGACAGGACATTTCCATTTGCATCATTGTGAAGTGCTAGTTTCCATGGTGATGAGCATGTGGTTTGTTTACAAGTAGAACCTGAAAGATAAAGAAAACCAATGATATTATTATACATTGTCAGTAGTAACCATGCATGCTGTGATTGGTCAATTTTACAGGCCATATTCTTCTTTTGGCCTGCTAAAATTTGAAGCTGTTCACAAATATCTTTCAAACGTCATCTTTTGGTCTGCATGGTAATTTTCAGATCCTTTCAGAGCCATAAATCAAAAGGAAAAACTCAGTCTGTGACTTTTGGCATGCACCTCACACTAATGTTCAGTAAGCGGTATTTTAAAACTGAGTATCATAATTGCCATATGAACTTATAAACAAGAGAACATTTTTTTAAAATAAATGTTTCAAGTTACCAAACTATGTTACTGCAAATCCACTAGAGTAAGAGAAACTATTTTGAATTCATTATTTTATCTTTATAATGTCTTTTTCTGAAGGGTTCTTTTTCAGATAGAGCACAGTTTTGCCCTGTGACAGATCTATGAATGATTTAACAGATTTCACTGTTTTATAGATCAAAAACTAGGAGGGGTCTCAAGGTCAGTTCTGACCATTTATAAATTTAAAATTTTTAGAGTCATAGATTAGTTTGCTTACACCTGAGTTCACAGCCTTTTTAACAGCTATGCAGAGTACATGAGCAAAACATAGATCTCCTTTGTTTGAAGAGTGAATAGATGGATATAAATTTTTTTATACGTGGTAAAAACAGCATATTTCATAAATTTCTGTGTTAAAAATGAAAGTATACATTCTTTAATACAATACACAATCAGCAACAAAATACACATGGAACAAAATTATGCGAAATTTTCTCTCAGGTGTAAAGGAGCGACTATGTGGAACAGTCTACCTGCATGATCTTTCAATCGTTTTAAAAAAGGCTTAAAATTGCATATTCAAAATAAACCTTCTAATGAAGTGTAGAACAAATATAGTTAATTAGTAAGATGAGAGTTACAATGTAATTAGTTTAAACTGTAATTAGTCCGCCTTCCGTAATTAATCTTAGTAAAGTGTATTATAATAATGCGGAGATCTTCTAAAAAGCTCATTGGAGCTTGCCGGATCTCCTGCCTTTATATGAGGTATTATGTGATTATCATTGTATATGTTTCAGTGAAAGAAAGCGAAATAAAGACACTCTCTTTCTTATACAAAACATCAGGCCTTTTAATTAAAATTACAAAACTGAGACCTCGAATGAAGATTAAAAAATTGATTTTTGTGAGGAATGGCCTGCGTTTGTGAGTTTAATGCTGCCAATGAGTTTAATGTGCCAGTCCAAGATGCCTCTCTAGGAAATGCGTTTAATGTATGTTCTTAAAACTGATCGCAGAGTTGATAAAAATACACATCGAAACTGTCTCTTGAAACTGTTCTTAGTCTTCTTACCTTTAACAGTTGCACCTGAAAATTCACCAGTCAGTATTTGGAGAATAGCAACCAGAAGGAGAATCATTGTAACGAGTTTCCCGGGCGAGTTTCTGGCAGGATAGTTGTAACTGTCTAGGTTAGACATTAGTGACGTTTCTGTCAGATCATATTTCAGAACCTCGTGCTTTTAGTAGTTCGTCTGTGTGCGTGGGCTGTGTTCTGCGTTTTGCGAAGTTTGTTGCGTTTATTGCGTATATTTAATTTGGATTCTGCGATAATAACTACTCAGGCGTACAGAGAGGACAATCGGTAAGCACGTTTTACCTTTCCTAGTTTCATTTCGTTGGTTTTATTTGTAGTTTAGTTATTTTACCGTTTCCTGCGGCCGTGTTGTTATCATATCCGATTATTGTGCGACTTTGTCCTTTCGTGTCGCTTAGACTAGATATTTTGCTTGTATTTTAGTTTGACGGTTTTGGACATCAAATCACGATTGAGTCGAATAAATCACGTTGGAATCATACGTTGTCTTTGGTGTTCGAAATCAGTACTTCGACGTCCTTTATTTAATTTCTGAACTTGCGGTAATCGCGCCTGGAGTCAGTTACAATAGTAATGAACAGAGACGTTTTAGACTCTGTTTTCAAGTAAGTGACGATGGACCGCTTCTTACATTTTCGTCATGATGACCAATTGTATTAAATTAAAAGCACGTTTATTCCTGTTTAACGCAAACAGAGTATGTTTGGTTGAAGCTGTGTTTATTTATCCACTAGCGGTCGTATTGTGCACAGCTCTAAAATAGTTTGATCCCTTTCAGTCGAATAAACGTAGTACGTTGAGCGATCCAGTCAATCGCGTCATGGTTTGGACGATAAAATTAATGTTGTCAACATCGAGAAACATCCAAGTCATCCAAATAATAGACAGTCAGCTGAAAATCTGCCCATGGGTTGCCGGGGAGGAGGGGGGGGGGGGGGGGGCGGAAGGGGAGGGGGTGTTGAAGTTCTCACTTGATCGTCGAGGATTAACGAGGATCTGTTACGTTCTATTATCACGGAGACGCTAGAGTACAGAAACAGCTATCTCTTATCCTGTTTTAGTATATACTAAAACAGTGGATAGTATTAAAGGCGCGCGCTGATTGGCTCGTCAAAATCCGGATATCCTGTGCTATTTACGTCCGAGCAACTCATGGGAAAATGGCGTCTCGTTTGCGGCCGTGACAAGTGAAGAAATCGTCCAAATTAATTTTTTTGTGGTGTATATTATCTCACTGTTTTAGTATATACTATACTCGGTAAATATCCACCGCTAACCACCTCCACTTCGGTGAATAGTTGTTAAATATAAATGTCTTCATAACAACGATCCTAAGTGCATCAAGAACTTTATTGGCGTCAGAGAAACACAACGTTATCTTAGAGGTAGTGGCGTTGATTTATGTGCTCATAAATTTATGTAAAGGTCATTTACATAGATCAGTACGAAGCTCTGAACGGTCTGTCTTCAAATGTGAAACAGGCCGTCAATGTGGTTCACATTTTAAGAGTAAACTAAGAACGTTACACCTTTAATTTTTGCTCATTTTATTCCAACGTTATTTTGTTAGGATTTTAAAATTAATTAAATTGAATTGATCTTTTTAATTCTTAGTGTTGACGAATAGTTGATTGGTGTGTATCAGATGACAGAATATTTTAATGTTTCAGATTTTATAATCTTGTAAATCACGAGAATTTTTGAACGTAACTATATATTGTTCAATTAGTACTTTATATTTGGCAGCGTTATTTGACATTTTCATATTCTTCATATGCTTCATATTTGACTGAATTGTGTGTGTTTTGGTGACTTTTAATTACCAATAAGGACACTTTGTGATACTTATCGTAAGTAACTTGAATCTCATTAGCGTTCAATCCTGGACATATCTGAGGGTCCCCAATAGTGTTCTTCAATCCCGCCATCCCGACCGGAATTTTCCCTCAATCCCGTAATCCCGACGGTTTCTACCGGCTAATCCCGATCCCGGCCATATTCTCTTAAGTGCTTACCTCGACAAAAACGATCCTTGAAGTTCCGTTCCAGATTCCCTCACAGCAGACCCAGCAGACCCAAGCACTGACTATTAGATTCTCTCCGCACTAAAACGATGATCTAGTTCATATGTTTTTCATGACCAGTTTTAAATGAGCTGCGACAGTCAATCAATCATTTTTATGGTCTTCTATAGCTCCTTTCTTTTTCTTTCTTTTTTTCTGTTTTGCCTCTTTTGTTCGATAAGCCTGCCCGACTTCCGGATCACCCTGAAAAACGTGTCGCTCGGAGATGATAGCGATCAAAGAAGAGCATTAATTAAGGACGGTGCCTACTATTGTTATTGCGCATACGGTTTGCGCATCCCGAGATACTCGGATCTCCTATGGGTGGTGCTTATAATACAGGGATATTTTTGCGCGGTTCAAAACTATGCGGAGAAAGTAGAACTTAGCAAGTGTTCTAGGTATCCAAAAAGAAAATTGGGGGTAACCACACATTTTTCAGAGATAATTAAGCTTCAATTGGGAAAAAAACGCCATACATTGCTTTGTATTTTAAAGCATTTTTACAAATATTGCTGATTAATTATCTTCAAAAAATGCGTGGTAACCCCCAATTTTCTTTTCGGATTTCAATAGCACTCGTTATGATTTGCTTTTCCCGCATATTCAGTGAACCGCGCAAAAATACCTTTGAATTAGTAGGCACCGTCCTTAATTAAGGGTACATATCACGAAGTGCCACGGCAAATTCACTGCTCACTACACATATGGCAAGTCACCGTCAATCGCGACACAGAAGACAGTTTGCTCATTCACAATTTTCAGCCATGGCAACGATCATCTGGAAATTCCATAAAATCGAGTACAATTGTGCTGAACAGATACTGAAACATATACTCTTTTCGACCCCAGTTGGACCAGTACTGCATGTTCCTACAGAGACGTTTCAGTACACACATTTCACCTCATCCCACCCTCCGGGAGTGAAATAAGGTTTCATCAAAGGAGAGGCTTTAAGACTTCTCAGAACAAACTCTTCTCAGAAAATATTTGAAGAGAAAATCAGTCTTCATGTCGCACCTTCTTGAGAGAGGTTACTCGGAGAAGCTAATTTAAACGACTCTCTTAGAAGTGAAGTTTGAGGAGAGGAAATTAGCCCTCGAACCGAAACAAAAAGAAAACAAACAAATCTTGTCACAACATATCAACCATCAGTGCCAAACCTAAAACAAATTCTCACGAAAAAATGGCATTTAATAAAACAACAACCATTACTGAGCGAAATCTACAGAGATCCGCCCGCCTCTTATTTCATAGAAAAGAAGGCGTCCGCTCAAAGATATACTCGTGAGAGCCAAACTATGAAAAGGCTAAAACACGCGCTAGGGAGTCGTGCAGACCTGTCAACCCCATTTTACACTGTCTCTAGAATTCCCGAATCTCGCTTTCTTTAAAGCAACATTTCCCGATTCCCGCCTGTTAAAATCGCCAAATCCCGTGTCCCGGTCACAATTACAATCCCGAATCTCGTCCCCCTTTTCCACAAAATCCCGAATCCCGGCCTTGAAATAAGCCAAATCCCGGATCCCGAAAAACCTATTGGGGACCCTCATATCTGGACATATCTTAGTTTCCTCTGCATGGGCGTAGCCAGGATTTTTCAAAGGGGGGGTCACACTGACTCATACAGAGGGTACTCATCAGATTGTCACCTGAATATTGTAGGTTGTTTGCTTACAAAAAGGCTTACAAAGAGGGGGTCACGGTCACCCCAGGACCCCCCCCCCCTGGCTACGCCCTTGCTCTGAATATCCACACAGTTTGTTGTCACCTGGGACTTCATTTGTCGATATAAGAATGACCTTACTAATATATGGCCCATATCTTGAAACAAAGTGCAATCTTTGGGCACGAAAACGTTTTATGCAGGACCTTGGTATTTTCATTCTGAATATCAAGGAAGACTACTGCCCTCAAGAACTTTTTTCACTGTGTAGTAGAACCCATGTACTTCTTGGGATGAAACTCACGGTGTATGATATCAATATCAGTCTCATCGGACTAGCATGACCGGTCTTATAACTTTGTACCTATAACCTTGGTAAGTTTTGGCTCAATATCAAGGTAAAATTCAGAGTTAAAAAGGAAATGATATGTGAGAGTTTAAATTCTGTGCAAATTCCTGGAGACAGTGTCGAAGTTTTTGAAGTCTTCCGATCTGTTCTGGCCGATACGCAAAAGTTAAGAAAATTTAAAAAAAGTTAGAAAGACTATGAAGGAAGAAGCAAGTTAAAGCAAGCCGCAAACTATTTTTTTCCTTTTCAGGAGAAAGAAAGTTCCGCTTAAAACTTTACCGAAAACAGAGAAAAAAGATCAGAAAAATCAAAAGAAGCGGCGCTGAAAATAAAAACAAAGGAGCTCGCAGAATTTCTTTGGGAGGAATAATTTAACTCAGCTCCCAACCCCGTTTGAGAGTACACATTCCTTGTTCGCCCTTGTTCGCAGACCTAAATCTCCACGTACCCAGTGAGAGGTTTATTCGGCCCCTAAGCAGTATTTATTGCGCGCCATGTTTACCGTTCGGCCACGGGAATGGCGAATATTAGCATGAATAGTGGGTATGGATATTTTTTGAACTTTGGAGGACCCACTGACAGTGCGTGCATGTGAGGCAAGTTAAAATGGGCGAAATACAGCTAGGAGCAGCTAGGCGAATTGCTGGTCGCGATAGTTTGGCATAACTTTAAAGGAGCACTGTCACAGGAGTTTGCTGTTTTCAGCTTCATTCGTTGCTAAAATCTTTACTGATACCTTTACTCGTGCCCAAAATGCTCAAATGGACTAATGGAAACTTATCAAACAATTGGTGGCTCAGGGAGCAAACCATAATGAATTTCTGGCAATATTTTCAAGGAATGGCTCTAGAATTTGAAAAAAACTGGCTAGTTTTTTCAAATTTCAATCCATTTCATCCTTCCCATGCTAAGTGGTAGGCAGCAATAAATGGTTTCAGTATAGTGATAAAGTCCTAGGTGCATCATTATTTTTGGGTTCCCATTGATGCAGGAACATATTTCGGCATTGTAAAGGACGCTAAATACCGTGACAGTGCCCTTTAACTTTAACTTTAACTTTATTTATCCACGGTAAAATTCGTCAGGTACAACAATTTTTATAAATGCATAAAATAAATGCATAAAAATCCTAAAACTTAAAAAATACTAATCCTATTATTACATTAAGTTACAACAATAAGTTACCTACAGACCTGATTTCCATGAATGCCGTGTATGTTAAAAATTTTGATAGAGAAGGCGTTTAAATTGATTTAAGGAACTAGACTCTCTAAATCAAGAACTTGACAAGTTGCTAGGACTACTAAAAGAATTGGAATCCGGCGTTTTATTATTTTTTTTTTTGCTGCCGTTCATCGAAACAGCTGTGACCTAAAAAATGGCACCGCGAGCTCTTAAAAATTGCTCATTTTAGGGCTACGAGGGAATGCGGCTGATCCCTTGCCAGTGAAATGACAGAGAAGTACAAGTCATCAATTATTGCCATTTTCCTTGTATTATTTAAATTAGACAGTTTGTCCGTAAGAACTGCTAGTGAAGTGGTAAAAGGTAAGGTTAAGTTTGCATTCGGGCCAAGTGGCCCATCAGGCCGGAGCTTATCCCGGTTTTTGTAGTATGAAGCGACCGGAAGTATTTCTACTCCCCCCTGGATGGGATGCTAGTTCATCGCAGGGTTACCCCCAGCATTAAATTTGCGGGAACCCATTTATACACCTGGGTGGAGAGAGGCACCGTGAGAGTAAAGTGTCTTGCCCAAGAACACAACACAATGTCCCCGGGCAGGGAGTGAAGAGCATAAATGTAAAATTTGAAAATGTTCAACTATAAATATTGCAGAGGTAAAAATTTTTATGATTTTATGTTTTTATGTTCGAAATCACTCAGGGAAGAACGCAAACCAACAGAGGTGAGGGGCGAAAGCAGTTTTGCGAATATAAGACGAAATGGGAAGATAAGACGAAAATGCGACTGATAAGACGAAATGGTTTTTAATACGGAAAATGCGCTATAAAAGTTGCAATTCTTGTTAATTAATAGACAAAAAACTTGTTCCTAAATAATTTTAAGTATCTTACAGTCCTTTTGCATTTTCTAACAGCTAAGATAACAACGATTGTCTGGAATATTTGGGAAATATCTTAGACAATAGACTAATCTGCTATTTCGATATATTAAAATTCAGTCGGCAATAAACCCCACAAACTCTGTATTTATTCCCGAGAGCCTCGCACTGAGGTCTATTGTTTAGGCTGAATTTAAATATATCGAAATTGGTCTAATCCCATGAAATATTTCTCTAGTTCACATGGGAAATAGAGAAATCAATTTCACAGAAGGAATTGTGCAAATACATTTAAAATTTCATCATCATTTTTACTTCACTATTAGTTTCAAGTGTTTCATATGAACTTTAAAATTTGTTTTCCACGTTTGGTGTTGTTTAGCCTACGTGGCAGGCCGTAGAAAGGGAGGGAGAAAAGTCAAAATGCGATCCTCCCGCGTCCAATCTTCTCGCGCTTCACTGGCTCGTCTTTCCCCTTTCCCTTTCCTTCAGGGCCTCTTCATTTGAGCCCGGTCAACCGGGCTGGCTCGGTTTCCGAGATCTCGCCTCGCCACTCTTTTCTTTGTAAAAGTATCGATGTGTTCATATGAGAGGCCGGGCTGGCCCGGTTGCCGAGATCTCGGTTTTTGCGACCGAGATCTCGGTAACCGGGATGAAAATTTTCCCATATGAACACTCCAGCCCGGTGACCGGGATGAAACATTTTAGACAAAATAGCTTCGCTTTCATCAGATAGCGGCCAAAATGGCGTAATTTTGGTCTTGCATGTATTTCCACATCAGTGATCAGGAGTATGCGAAGTAGCTTTATCAATAAAGTCACAAGGGTTCACAAAGCCATGACAGTCGCGAACAGTTTAAGTTTGACCATATTTTGGTTGTGTTTCTTGAATTCATCCCGGTCGACCGGGCTGAAATTTCCCATATGAACACACCACAGAATTCGTCCCAGTAACCGAGCCAGCCCGGTTACCGGGCTCATATGAAGTGGCCCTGACAGACGCCTGCCACGCAGGCTAGCTGTTGTTAGAAATGATTTCATATTACTTTGGCACGATATTTTAAAATAGTCGCACAAAAGTTTTCAATCAATGTAAACAATCTCGGTACAAAGTCTTTGATGCTTTGAGCAAGTCATAAGATTACGTGCGGGCAGGGGCGGGGCAGAAGACTCCTGAAATTTTCGTATATGCATCATCCAACGAAAAATGACGTCACATCCGGTCTAAACTGCGATTCCTAGCTCGTTTCGTAAAGCGAGAAAATGGCGTTTCGATTACTCAAGATTTCCCTGTATTTGTAAAGCATCAGTTTCGTTTCATTTTATAATGAGGATGGAAAGATGTTCCAAGCACATTTCTTCGACGTTTTAAGCGAATATTTCGGGAAAAGAGAATAGTTTAGTGTTGTTTTGGAGGACAATAACAGAGAGCCTCCTCTCTTCGAATGGCGGATTTTACACATTTGCAGAACTGGTGTTGTTCCGACTTTTGGTTCTTGCTGTTCGTGATTCAGTGATAACGCTAAGTGCAATAGCCTATAATGTTAACAACAACCAGGATGAAGTCTTGCTGTCCATAGTTTGCACTGTGTACTCCGGGAACATAATTACCAGAGGCCGTTTAGTCGTGAAAGTCGCTGTCGCCAGAGCTTTAGTTGCTCTTTGCTGAAGTGTATTGGTACAGAGAAAAGCTGGATCGCTTGCTGAAGGAAGCTGAAGGTCAGTATCCCTTACTCCTGCATCTCTCGTTGAAGATTGTTGTTTTCAGTAAGATACAATACAGGTATACTGGTACTTCGGGGTCATCGGTTTTTTTTTAAATTTCGTGGCATGAATTAATAATTACTGTCGGTGCTTTTAATTTAAATTCACGTCCCGTACACACTTGATTGTGCTCATGTCTTATTTAAAGCTTAAGGAACAGAGTAAAAATTCGAGGAATATGTTTAAGTTCTACTCCTCTTCTCAAATTCGAGCCATCAGAAGGAATCTGTCATTGATCAAGTCCTGTATAAAGATCAGGTCCTGTTAGGGTGTTTGGGTGTATCGATCATGGGGGTGTTGTTTGAGGCAACACACCAAAGTAGCTGTAAGGCCCCATTTATATCATTTTGGATACACGGGACAACCCTCCCCCTAAAGCAACTCAAATAAGTTGTTTATATTCATGAAAACCTTGGCCCTGTAGGCCGACTCGTAGTTGAGTAAAGGGGGTAAGTTTCTAAAGAAACTATGGTGCTACGTCAGTGGGAGTATTACAGGATAATTTGGTTTTATCAAGTTGACTGAGTTGAAAATGTGAATTGGCCACTGTAAAGAGATTCGAAAGATGACGTTTCGAGTGCAACCCCTTCATCGGAGCGAATCCAGGAATTGTGGGTTGTGTGTGGTTTATATAGAGAAATATGGAGCTACGCTATTGGTTGGTGCCTGGCAACGTGAAAAACAACAGAATAAATTAGTTGAATGAAAAGTGTTCATTGATACCATGAGGATTAAGAGTGCCGATTTGAAAAATAAATTTTTGTTCTAGAGTTTTGCGGCTTTCTGTGCTTCCTTCATGTAAGGAGAGGCTGCAGACCGCCATATGTTGCTTCGAATGATTCGGCAGATTAAAGTGGCTAGCAACCCGTTTAGATGCGTTTTTGTCATCTTTCTCAACGTCGCGAAGATGTTCTCGGAATCGGTGGCCTAGTCGTCTACCTGTTTCGCTGATTCATAGTTGACCCTACACAATAATTATTATTCATGAATAACCCAAATTGAATAATCAAATGTGCAATATCTCTCCCTCGGTTATTCAATCATAGTGAGTTTTGCCTAGTTGATTTTCTCTTTGATACAAATCTCTGCTTTAAATTTTAAATGTTGGCATTTCGTGGAACTCGCCACACTGAGAGTTTCCCGGTTATGCGAGCCAAACTGTTTAGGGCTGTCATTAAGGGTTGTAACCCATGCCAACCAATGCAAGGTGAGGAAACTCAGCCACCTGAGTTGTCTGGCCTTAGAGTCAGGTTTGCAATCTTCTTGTGAACGGTTAGTTAATTAACTTTTATAAAGATTTTTAAAGTCAAAAGTAAGCTTGGCCAGGGAAACTCTGGGGAAGGGTTGTCTCGGGTACACAAGACCATATAAACTGCTCCCCTAAAGGGTTATTCTATTTTATATCCACACTCCCTTTTCCTCTGTTGACAATAGCTTTTGAAAGAGCTATTAAACTTTTCTGCACTCTATATTTTATGTTAGGTGATAAACTTTACTTATCTTGTGAGTGTGCTGGGGAGGGGAGGCAGGATTTGAATGGAATGTCTCTAGCTCTGGGCCTTGATGTTGTGTGTTGTCCAACTGATTATGCAAACTTTACTTCCAAAATCTTTTTGGGTGGGTGCTTTGAGATGATCATCTTTATCACTACAGTGGAACCCCACCTTTTGGCCATCCTGGTAACACAGCCACATCGTTTTTACGGCCACTTTATTCTGACTCAAACAAAGCTCAGTTAGTACTTTTTATTTATAGAACCCCCTTAATATGGCCATAATGTTAATACAGTCAGATTTTTGTTGCCTGGTGCTGACCAGATTAGCATTGTTCCACTGTAATTTAAAAATACTTTGTCAGTGTCAGTTGGTTGTTTTTTAGAATATTTGTATCTCATAAAGGAAAAAATGAATTTGAGCTAACCCACAAAACAAAATTCTGGTACATTTTAGGAGTAATGTAATGCAATTTATAATATTCATGCATCATTTTGATAGTGAAGTTTCATAAATGCTATTTATTTGGAGGTTGTCAGGTTTCTTCCTCAAATTACAGTACCAAGGCTGATATCTCTATTATGTCATCATCTGAAGGCAATAATATTTTGATGCCTACTGTACCAACATTTTCCTAGCAGTCACAATAGTATTCCAGTAGTATCCCCCCCCCCCTCCCCCCAAAAAAGAGGAAAATAATA
Organism: Platygyra sinensis; assembly: GCA_019787425.1. Classification (NCBI taxonomy): domain Eukaryota; kingdom Metazoa; phylum Cnidaria; class Anthozoa; order Scleractinia; family Merulinidae; genus Platygyra; species Platygyra sinensis. The sequence goes on from JAHPZR010002044.1 coordinate 49,410, forward strand.
GTAACACTAATGGCAATTATAAAAAAAACTAATTTAGCTGAACTTCATGCTGTTTGTTCGGGCTTGTGGTTCAATGTTATTAGATTATTGGTAATCAATAATCGGGGGACCAGTAACCCTTGTCACACCTCACCATCGATGGATCATGATGTATGAAGTTGATGCATACAAGGACAGATTTTAATTTACACACCACAATTTGACACTACTTCAAGAAATAAAGGTTATAATGTAAGACTTTGAACTTGCAGATAGATTAATGACTACGTAAAATATGTCGCTATCAACAGAATGTGCCGCAGCATTACTGTCTTTTAGATACCCTAGTAAGGATCTGAAGAATAAAAGCAAAAAGCGAAAACAGTGACAAGAAAGGACATGGTTCACAGCGCATCCTAAATCATCCATTTGCACATAACCACAATTCCTTGCGTCATATCACTGCACATCGTAAATCTTCCCATTTGCGCATAACCACAATTCTTTGCGGCATACCACTGCGCATCCTAAATCTTCCATTTGCGCATAACCACAATACCTTGCATTTAGTAAGAAAAAGTGGTTGCAAGCCCCTATAATGTAATCTTCTGCTGATTAGAGAGCTGCCTCGCTCGTTCGCTTCAGGCTCACTCGCTGCGGCAGCAATTAGATGTTTTATGTAAGACTCTTACGTTGATCTTTTAGAAATCACAAAAAGTTTGTATCTTGACAATTGTCTCTTGTTGTGTCACTTCATAATATACTAGTAGTTTGGTATGATGTGGCATGTTAAACTTTTAATTATTAATTAGTTAATTAATTATTCATTTCATTGATTAATTGTAAGTTAATACACCGTTATCACAGAGGTCATGAGTTGAAATCCCATTCAGGCCTGAGTTGTAAATCAAAGGAACATAATTTCATATATACACTTTTTTGTGAGAAGTTTCTCACACAATTAAAATCCAGAATTTAGACCATCAAAAGTGGAGTGATTTTATTTATAAGAACCTATTTGTCTTTGCCAGGGTTAACAGTTTCTTAATATTTTTGGGTATTAAATGCCAAATTGTAGCCGGTGTTGGGGGTTGAAATGGGAATATTTTGGCAATGGGAGAGTAGGAATAAAGGCTAAGGGAGATGGGTCACTGGTATGCTTGTGAATTTTAAGAACCCCTCTGAAAGTGAAAACAAACTGTAGGTTTGAAAAGATTAAAGCTGAGATAAAGATTGTACATTAGAAATTATCTTGTTTATTAAGGTGGTAAATGAGCAAATAGTCACAAGAGAAATAAAACGAGAACTAAAAGTGTTTTTCTGTTATGATAACATTTCTTCACTGGACTTTTGGTTTGAAACCCTTTTGTCAGGTCATTATATTACTAACAAACATTTTACTTTGGAGAACTAATAAATTATATAATTGTCTTACATTTGTACATGTCTAGTTTGTCTTTTTGTAACTGATGGAGGTCTGTTAAAAGTTCTCAATTGATGTTTAATATTAGTGAATGTCTCATTTAGGGTGAGTCATTAAAGTGACAACATAATATATTTGTGTTTGTGCTTTCTTAGGTGGTTACCTCCTGGCATATACACCCCACAAAGGCATACAATGCCATGATTTAGATGATGCAAAGTGCTTTTCCCATGGACCTGGCCAAGTGTGATGTCTCTACTGATAATGGAAATTGCAATAAAGATACAAGGCCACTCTAGTTTTAAATGGAAAATTTCACCAAGTCAATTTTATTAAGTTAGGTATAGTGTTGTATCTCTGAAATAAATTTGGTATGTTCTCTCTTGTAGTAGCTTTTCTGAAAAAAAAAAACCTGTTTGTTTGTTTGTTGTTGCTTTTCCTGTTCATTTTTTTCCTTGAATGTTTTCATTTTCCCCAGGGGGTACTGCCATATATGAGCTATATAGGTATGTCCCGCTGTGAAGGATATGGTTTTCAAGCAGTTTACTCTAGCATAGGGTATATAAATCAGAGTGCTTGGGTCTAGAATAGGGTATCAATTTTCACGAAACTAAGGAAACCAGGAATTGCTACTCAAAAATGTAAAAAAAAAAAATGAAATCGGCAAGTTTAAATTTTCATGATTCAGCCTCAACAGCATTGATAGATGACTATCATAAACGCTACTCAATATGTCAAAAATCAGTTTCTGGAAAACAGCTAGCCTAGGATAGGAGTGATATGAGGAGTTTACTCTAGTATAGGGTAGAAAAATTCAGCTGAACTAGCTTTGGTATACACTGTAGGCTAAGGGTTCCAGGGTCCCAGCAGCACATCCCCACCCTGAAATTCCTAAAGTACCTCCCCCAGGTTATTTTCCTAATAGGCAGTTTTTTTTAAAACACATTTTAAGATAAAAGCTAGCCATAAAAGACAATGATTTGAATTGATTTTCAAGATAAATATTAATTAAGTGATTTTTATATCTAATCAGATTGATTTTTATTTATTTATTTATTTTATTTATTTTTTTTTTTGGGGGGGGGGGGCTACCTTTTAAGAATTCCCCTTGAAATGAAAGGTACAAGGGATGAGTCAAAAATATAATTTAGTGTTAAAAAATTATGCTATGTTTTCATTATCAGTTTGGATCTCACTGTGAAGCTGCAAAGCATGGTTAATTATTTACTTTAACTCAAAATACAAATTGAAACTTGCATTGAAACTCATCACTCAATCCCTTGGCCCTTTTTTGTTGTTGAATAATTGCCTTTTTTCACAAACAATAATTTGAACATTACACAAAGGGGTGGGGTGGGGGAGTATTATAAAAACTTTTAAATGTGGAGGCTCCATCTCAGGGGCCATTACCCCTTACCCTTTTGTATACATTTGTACCATTTTAATTGAAAATGCACCTCTTTTGTAGACCTTTCATTGCAAACCCCTTTATGAGCCTATTTGAGAATGCTGCATCCCTTTTCTATTCCCTTGGAAGCAAGTTAATCTAGACAATGTTGCAGAATCCCCTCATTCTGGCGGAAGAGAGTAAATGAGAGCTTTTCAACAACATTTTAGAACCAGAAGAATGGAATCCCTAAATCACAGATTTCCCTTCCCTTTCATACACCTAAACTTGTGAAATCCCTATCTGAAGCCTGAAAAAGATACACCTTTTGAGCTGAGCCTCTCCATATAAGTCATTACAGGTAGTCTTCCTTTGTACACAAGTCAGGAACCCTTGACAAGTAGTGATAGAGCTGGCCTTAAGACAGGTACGCGTATGAGCCAGCTTCTTGTTGCCGACTCTGTCAACTTCTAGTATGGAACCTTTTCTTTGCTGATCTGATCTGAGTTCAGACACTAGCATCACTCTCTCAATGTCACTAACACCAACAATGCCACTCACAATCTGATTGTTCAGTTCCACTGCACCATATGTTTCATCATCAATCTTCAATGATTGTCAGAGATAAGTTAATTAGCTGATAGTTCAGTGTCACTGCTGCTATTGCCTGTTCCTAGACTTCTTTTTACAAACAGTTTGTTAAAATGGCACATTGAAATAGTGATAAATTAAAATTATCAGAATTGCTAGTGTTCTCTCATATCTTGAGGCAGGCTTATAGCTAGAGAAAGCACACTGAAAAATAATGCAAAATGTATAATCTTCCAAAATGAGTTGCCAAATATGACAGGATAAGGAACTTGGTCTGTAAACAGGACAAATGAGAGACAGGGTTTGAAGAAATTAAAGGTGCATGCTTGACCTCATGGGATCTGGGGGGGGGGGGGTGGGGGGCGTAATGGAACTTGGTGCTGGTGCTGATGACAGTATTAACACTGTTGAAACGGAACAATGAATTTGATTATAACTGAGAAACATGAGACACATGTCCAAATGACTGAATCGCTGTATAAACTATCCTCTTGCTTTTTTTGAGGGGTTTACAGCCTGCCTGTGAAGTAGCGTTCATCAATTATAGAATTGCTATGGGAAAATATATCTTGTTTTAAGTTTTTACCCAATCGTAACATATTTTATGACATCCGTTTGAGTCATAAGCAAAAACATGTGTTTGTGTTAGTGTCGATCGGCAAGAAAGATCCGCAAAGCGCTTCCTGTGCGTGAGTCTATTCTTGCAGTGATATGATTAATAGCTCTCGAGTACTCTCGAGTGTTTGACAAAGGTAAATTTTAAAAAAACGGGCTTCTGGTAATTATGTTCTCCCACGTCTAGAAAACTGCCATTGCGTTTTTCCGTTAGTGTAATGCCTACCTACGAGAATAGGATATTTTAATTGAGTGCAACCTACCTAAAATTCACTATTTCCAGGCAAACAATGAGTCCTGTGGAATTCAGCGACGAAGAAATGACGACATTTCGTAAAAAACACGCTTTCAAAACAGCGTGTTTTTGAATAACTAATAGCTTTGTTCTTCCAAAACACTGATATGACGAGGAAGAGGACAAAATTTTGTTTATCGTGGCCAAATAAAACGTTAAAAATATCCTGTCGATTGCGAAATATTGGCATTTTACTTACTGAGAGAACGATTATGCCATATTGAAATTTGATTTTGCCGCTCAGCTCGCTTTTTTACCGGATGTGACGTCATTTTTCGTTGGATGATCTATATACACAAAAAGTGCCAGGCGTCGCAGAGTGTTCTCCCCCGCCCCTGCGTGCGGGCAACAAGTGAATTGTAGACAGATCGTCTTTCCCCTCGTTCCGGTGACGTTTCCCTGCCGCTCTCACTTTTACCCACCCTACCCGTGTTACGTCCCGCGAATCACTCGATTTTCGCTGCCAAGATGGCGGATCGACTTGTCTGTCTTTCTCTTGTGGTGACTGAGTCTTGAATCAGCTTGTACCAATACAAAAGATTTGACTTAATAACAGGTAAATCAGTAATATTTTGTTGTCTACGCTTATCATTCGAATAATTTGAGTGCTGCACCATCGATCGTAGCTGGTCGTGACGGCTGCAACTGTACGTATTTACTTGACAGACTTGACAGACTTGATGTGCTAGTTAACAACGCGGCGATGCAAGATTGTTTAGTTCTAGTTCTGTTCTGTCTTTTGCAGTTTTCTTTCTTTGCAGGGCACTATGCCTACTATGGAAAACGTTACAGAAATCATAAATTCGTTTGTGTCTGTACTTTGTTCAGCTGTGCAATTGTTGATGATGATCGATGCGTGAACTTATATGCATCGAGAAAGAGCTAAAACCTACTTATAATTTTGATTGAAACCTAGACGGATAAATTTGTTTGTGGCCTATTTTCATATCGGGTACACAATTATGTGATAGCTGTTGATGTTTTCAATCTAAATAAGACGATGTCAGATATTTTTGCCTTCTGGAGACCGTACGCAGCCATAGTTGGTTTGAAACGATATAGGTTTTGCAATTTCTGTCCTCTCTTCTTACAGTACTTTTACCTTAACGGTTTATGCTCTTAGTATTACAACTGATTAACATGTAAGTTATAATATTTCATGTGATACGTATTTATTGGACTGTGTTAAGAATCAACAACTGATATTACTTACGGGTTATAACGTAATTCAATTTTACTTCCGGCTTGTGATATTGCAAGTTCCCGCACTCACAGAAGATTCCTTCTTCTTTTGACACTGTAAAAGCTCATCTTCAAATATTTTCTTGAAAAATCCTCTAAATCTAGATAAATTTACTACCATAGAAAAACAAAATTACTCCATGAATGGACTCCCTGCTCAGTAGGTTTTATAATTGAACAAAAGGTTGATCACATGATTATTATGTTTTTAATTTAAACAATATTTATGACAACATTTGCTCTAAGAGCAAAAAGACCTCATCTAGAGAGCTTATGCTGTTTAGCACAATGCATATTACATGTGACGACTGAACCAAACATACACTAAGGAATAGAAGTTAACAGAAACGGTTGGAGAAGGATTTGAAATTATAGATGATTGGACATTATTAATTTTTAAATAACACTTTTCTGGTCCCGGCCCATGAGGAGGTTTCCAGCTTTGAGAAGCAATTTTGGGCAGTTTATGATATTTTTATGCCAAATAAGCTTAATTTTGCTGATATACTGTAATATTTTGTATGCTAATGAGTGATAGCCAGGTTTCAAAAGACATCCCACAGTTTAGTCTTCAGGCCCGGGTTGTTTGAAAGGTAGATAATGCTATCCACTGGATAAATCACTGTCCAGCAGATAGCGTGGTTTGTTTTGTTGGCACTTAACCACATGGATAGCCATTTATCCGGAAGATATCATAAACCAGCCTTCAAGCAACTGGGGTGACATTTCCAGTTTGTATTGATTTGCAGCTCTGTAAACATGTACTTTTCAGCCTTTTTTTGAGGAAGTGATTGTTTCTGCGCATCCTTACTGTGCACGCAAATTCACATGCCACATCATGCATCGAGCATGCATGCTAAGTACTACGATAAACAATAATAAAGCAGATTGCCATTGCTACAGCTTTGCCTTGGACATTCGATGACCCCCTACTTTTCTTTTCAGAAACAGATTCTATTTACAATTATCTCCGCATTGTCCAAAAATGAACAAAAATTCAATGTAGGAAGGTAAAGAAATTCAAATTTTTGTCCATGAGACATAGAATCCTGCCATTAGGCGGCTTCAAGGCGCGTGAAATTGTGGTTGCTAAATGTGAACTTGTTCTTTGAGGAACCTCACCAGTTGACTAAATTAGCTTAATAGGTCCAACAATATTTGGCACAGAACATTTCCCTTCAAAGCTCTAATTGCAATATTCTGGGACTTGCAGCCACTGTGGTCTTTGTCGCTAACGAAGCCGATTTGCTCAGATTTAGGTGTTCTTTCAGGCATGTTCTCTCCAAAACAAAGTGGGTAACTCCCCATTTTTTTACATTTCTGACATCACTAACTCATTTTCAGAAAAAAAATTTACACACAAACGTCCTTAATGGCATTTTCTGTCTTCATTTTAGACGTTTTGCAGGCAAGGTTCCACTAAATTTCTTGACCTCTAATTAAACGCAGTCAAGAACCATGGAAATTGACACACAAGATGCTGAAGATGAGATCAAAAGTCTGACACAAACTCTTCCAGCAGAAACAGCACAACATTTATTGCAGTTGAAAATTGCAATGAAGAATGCCTCTGAAGATGAATGTAATGCTGTACTGAAGATGTTGTCAAATAAACCACTGGATTCTGAGGACAAATCAAGAGTTGAACCTGAAGGCAGTACGACTTTGGGTAACACAAATGTTGATGGTCACAATGACGTTAGTGATTGTGAAGAGAACATTGCTGATAAAGATCTCAGTGTTGATGCAATGGGACAAGAGGAAAGGAAAAATGGTTATGATGTAGATGAAACACCATTAGATCAAGGGTGTGTGACAAGTGATACAATTGATGATTCTGTCGATAAAAGTGTAATCACTCCCAGTGAAGACCAGAAGTTACATGAGTTGTCTAATGAAGCTGAAGAGGTGGAAGATGATCTTGGTAACACAAATGAAAATTCTGCAGATGTCTTGCAAGAGAGTGCTAGTTCAAGTGAAGATGAAGAAGAAATACCTGAGCTGTTGTCAAAGAAAGCTGACGATGTTTCTTCTGGCATGGAATTTATAGATGATGAGGGGCTTGTGGAAAAACTGTCTGATAGGGTTGAGATCAATGGAACATCGCTTGTTGAGGAAACACCTTGCCTTCAACAGGCTCCTCTTTCAAATTCTGTACCACAGTCATTGGAAACAGAAATTATAGAGAAAAATGACCTGAAAATAGATGAAGGTGAATCATCGTCATCGGATGATGATCAAGTGATATCATCATCACCATCATCACATTCTGTGGTGACGTCAAGTGAAAGTGACTTGTCAGAAGCAGCTGTACCAATTGATTCTTTTCAGGTTGCCCAGTCAGATGGAATAAATGATGATATAAGAAATGAAGAAATGGCTCCTGGCACCTTTCCAATTGATAGTTCCAAGGACGATGGCATTGCAGTTATTGAAGATGGAGTGTCACATGTAGAAGCCAAAAATGAACCAGAAGGTGTATCTGTTCCAGTCTTAGAAAGGACACTGTCAATATCATCGACAGGCACTCAAACCTCATGTGAAAACCTCCACTTAGCAAAGGATCAAAGCTTTAATACATTTGAGTTTGAGTATGGAAATCTGGACAGTATTCTTAGTGGAAATGAAAAAGGGTCATCAAAGCTTCCTTTTTACTACCAGCCAAAGATTGTCATGCATGGGGAGAAACCCATTTTAGTCCTTCAACCTGTCTCATCAGCGACTCCTTCATCAGACAAAAATGACAGTGTTGCAGGGGTAGAAAATGGTGCAGTTAAGGCTTCAGTGCCAATCATTTTACCTTTAGCCTCACCTGTTATTGATAAAGCAACAAAAGATGCTATTTTTCAGCAAATAAATGGGACAACTGCAACTCCATCTGAGGAGAAGGATGAAGAGTGTTATACTAAAAATTCCTTCAGTGAGAGTTCTTCCAGTGGAGTTTCACCATCAGCCATAACGCCCTTGTCACAACAAAATGGCTCAGAAGGTGATACACAGTTAAACGCCACAGTGCATGATAAGCCTGTTTACAAGAGCATTCCAGTAGCAGAAAAATGTTTTGAGACAAGTGAGAGTGAAGAAACGGAGAACTTACCAGAGTGGGTACCAGCATCTGAACTTGATAAGGCATTCTCTGCAGCTGCAAAAGAAACTTTGGATACCACCAAAGAACAAACTCCAGTTGCACTTACATTTCCAGTCGTTAGCTTGCCAAGTACAAATCCTTTTGCAAAAGACTTGGCAGCTCAGGAATATGGATGCAGTGATGTCAAAGAAGAGAGTTTGTTAAACTTTGGCCCGGAACAAATGCAACATTCTTCTTTATTTGGACCTCCCAGTTCGCCGAGCTTGTCACAGGGTGCAAGACCCAAAACTTACCAAGATCCTGGTCGTGTTGGCAGTGCAACAAACCCATTTGTTCCTGATTCAACTCCTAAGAAGCAAGGAAGACGACGAGAACAAAAGCCAGTAGATGCCACCGAGGTAGTCATTTCAGCAGAAGTGCATCCATCTGTGGGGCATCCTACAGAAATACACAGCACACAGCCTAAGTCTCACAGACACAGAATGTCTAGTGAGTCCATGGTTACACTTATTGAGACTTCCGGTGCTGACACATCCCTTACCTCTTTTGAATCATTGGGTGTGAATGAACCACAGAAAATAGCCCAAGTAGAAGTACAGACGCCTCAACGTCAACAGGAAAGTAAGGGGACCAGCCAAGCCACTGAGAAACCAAAACTGCGTGTGGTAAGTCCAATGCAAAGGTAACAAAGGTGTGTTTATTTTGTTTATTATGCTAGTTCTTGATTTTGTACAGACCAAGTGGCATTAGTACACTGTACCAGAAAACTTTGGGTGATATTTTCTGATACAGCCCTCATGTTTGGCTAATAACACGTAATTTAAACAAGTGTCACTTTTGATAAGTTTGTTGTATGTCACTTTCCCTTAGTGTAATGTTTGTTTCTTCATCTGTCAGCTGTTTCAATCTGTGTTGCACATTTTGTAAAAAAAATAATAACATGATCACTTTCAGGGTTTGACATCTCCGCTAGCCCGGTAGCCCGAGGCTAGTAAAAAATTTGTCGAGCTAAGACACAGTCAAGTGAATGTAAAACGAAAATAAAATTTAGTACTTAGTTTTTCCCTTAAATAACATATTATGTTATCACAAATTATGAAAGAAAAAACGCTATTCTTTATCATTTTTTAAGACCTTGCCAACACGTTTAGAGGAAGGATTGCATGTTTAGGGTTGAAGTAGACCTTAAAGTAATTGATCCTTGCTACCAAGTTGTGTTTCTGGCTAGTAAATTTTAGAAATCACTAGCCTACCTAATCGGTTACTTTAAAACATGTATGCCTTCTCATGTTTTTTTCCAAGACGTAACACGATCATGTACAGTGATTTTAATCAACAACAGATCAATTTGCGCTAAAACTGTTTGGTGAATTTACATGTAACTGGAAATACGGTCCAATAGGACTCATCTGCTCCAAAATTAAATGAGTTAGTTATTGACTTCGGACTGTTTGGAGGACAAAACGAAACCAAATAAAACAGAATTTCCATTTTTTTTAACTAAAAGAAAAAACAATGGAGAAAACAAGGAAAAGGCATTTGTAAAACCAATTTAAAAGCAAGAAATCTGATACATGTAGTTTCTTCGCCGCGCACCGCATGACAAAATAGTACAGTGCAGCGAATGAATTCGAAAGATGAAAGTTGTAAATGCCCAGGTGTCAATCAACATTGTAACATTGTAGTTAGGTGTCCTTACTTAGTGGGAAACTGCTATTTTACTTGACACGTTAATAAAGTTTAACACCTTAAAATAATTCCCAAATAAAGGTTAACCAAAGGAAAGAAACGGGACAAGAAGTTCAGTACCAATCAATTTTCATTCAACTCGAGGAGAAAAACCTGTCTAAAAGCTAAAAATGTTCAAAATTTTGCAGATGTGCTTCGCTGCATGACAGCAGGTCCAAATTCAATCTTAGCTTTCACCTCTGTTTGCTAGAAATACACAAAAAATTAAGCCTGTTCTGCAGGTTAGGGGGGAGTATGCACTTGCATAAAACATACCCTATGAACACAGCCACCTCTCATTGCTCCCAGCCAGTGAAGCATTTTTTGCTAGAGACTGTCTGCGATTTACAGAAAATTCTATATGGATCATGTCAACCACTAATAATTTGTAAATTGTTAATGTTTTTGATTAACTGGACAGGGGAAGTGAGAGGTGGCTGTATTTGCTGGGTAGAGTAAGGCACTGTACCCTCAGTTGACCTCTGCTAACTCTAGGAGTATAAATGGGTATTGGTGAACAGTAAATCTGTGCCAGCTGCAAGAATACTGTGATCTTGAATCTGCGATGCCATGTAAAGTAGCTTAATTAACCCGGTATGCTATTAATGGAAACAAGGGCAGCAAATGGGGTTTTGGTTGACACGCAAACCTTGAAGCAATATTGATACATGTAGTTGACAAAAATATTATTCTAACATCTATTTTTTCAGCCTGGCAAAGTGGCTCCTATCTGGATGCCTGATTTTGGGTGCTACAACTGTATGGCCTGCAATATAAAATTTACACTTTTCATCAGAAAACATCACTGTAGAGGTTGTGGGAAGGTGAGCTGACTTGAATGGTTATTTGAATGCCAGTGACTGTGAAGATTATCCTAAGCTATTTAATTTTTCCCTACATGTTTAACAGATATTTTGTAATAGCTGCTGTTCCCAGCTGGCCAGATTTCCTTACATGGATTTCAAGATTGGTAGAGTTTGTTCTATATGTGCACAAGCTATTAGAGAAGGTAATTTATTATTTATTTTCTTGTTTGATAAAAAAAATTCTAGTGTATTTTAAGACCCTAATTCTATGTACGAAACACAATAATATTATTACTCGTATTATTTTTGAACTTGTTTTGCAAAAGAATACACAAATAGTTGAGTTTCGTATTCCTGGTTACCCTGGGCAGAGCAAAGAACATGGCACAGAAGTGAGGCTTATGCGGGGTAAAATCTTTCGCAGCAAAATACGAATGTACTTGTAGCTTTATGTTGTTTGCTAAGTACTAGGATTTTTAAAACAATCGCAGTTAAAGAAATGGTAAGGGTGTAACAATACATTGAACTATCGATGAATCGCGATGTTAATGCTGCAACAGCGATGGATCGATGGTGAAAATGAAACATCCATAACAATTGCGATAGTGTAGCGAACTATCAGTAGTTTTGATCCTGATATTTTCTATACTGTACTTCTAACATTTTAACTTCTTTGGTAAATAAAAACACCTTTTTTCCACCTAGTTTTGATTTTCAAGGTCACAAAAAGGTAAAAAGAAACTAAAAGCAATCCACCTACTACACCTAGCATTTTTAGTGTCTTGAATTTTGAACCACCAATAGAGTTACGCCATCCATTGTGTTCCTCGGTACCTGTATTGACTACTACTTCTTAGATATTTCTTAAAGTGTAAGGCATTAAGTAAATACGACATTCCTGAAAGCTATCACAATACTATTGCAATAGTAGTACCTACACTATCACGATAATATCGCAATATCCGTGTGACCTATTGCAATACAATTGCAATAGCTAATTATGTCCTCAATAGCCACCCCTAAGAAATGGAACCAAATTTCATCAGAATGAAAGTTGCTGACTTGAAAAAGTACTTACAAGTGAGGGCTATCAGTGTCGTGAATAAGCGTTGCGAAGAACTTTTGGATTTGTCTGTAGAAGCTAAGTTGGGTATAATGCTGTGATAAACCTTTAGTATGGAGGTGTCTGTAGTTCAGGGATCCATAGACTGTAAGCAACCTCTGTCCACCTCACCCCTCCCCCCCCCCCTCCACATACATTTCTTTAAATTAAACATTTGCAGGTTCGGGGTCCCTTATTTTCATGAGTCTGGAATGGCATCTTATGAAACTTTGCAGGTTATGGTTTTTAAGACATTTTGGGCAGAAATTTTATGGAGTATCGATTTTGGTCATTTTGGTCTCAAACTGGGTATGTTTTTTTGCACTTTAGTCTTGAATTAGGTGTGTTCAGTGTTTTTTAGAAGAAGCTAGTTTTTCATCATTATTGGTAAGACCATCAATAAAAGCCATTCACAATTACCTTAGACAACATTTTTTATTGAAATGGAGAATTCCTTTCTCAGGCTTTATTTGCTTTCTATCATTCACTACAAAGCTCGAACATTCTGGAATAAGGAACTAAGGCAGGTTTAAAATAGGGTATAAATTTAAGGGTCAGGTAATAAATAGAGTACTAAAGTTGCAGATTTTGGTCTTAATATAAATAGGGATAGTGTTTGCGGAAGTGGGCCGCACAGCCGCGCCAAATTTTTCATAAATTCAAAGTAATCATATTATGTGTGAGGCTAAATAAAGCTAAGAGGCAAAAGCATTTGACACATAATTTTTCCATTTCTGTGCCAGGCAACTGGCTACGGAAGTATTTTTCTTTTCAGAAGCATGTGCTATGTGTGACCAGAGTTGTGTAATTATTCCTCCACCTTTGGCTTAAATATATGTATGAACCCAAAATACAAATGCTATCGGTGTTTCATGGAAACCAGTTTAGCTGCAGTACGTCAAAATAAAAAGTTTTTTGTTTCTTAAAGTTTATACTGTAATACGACGCACTATACAAGATGTAAAACTACTCAAATTGTGGTGGAAATTTGACAAATTCAATTAAATCTGAAAAATGTCAACACCTTATGAGAAAGCCATTTTGTACCTCGTTTGCAATAGACCAACATTAATTAAAATACAATTTGATGAATTAGCTAGTTACTTCCATATATCATATCTGTCTGTAGTATCATCAAAGCGTTCCAAGTGTGTGTTCTTATCCGGCAAGCAGCCACAGAGGATGCGGTGGGATTATTATTCCTGACAAGTCTGATTTGACCAAAATTATGTCTCTGTAGCTGTGACCTTAATCACATTGAAATCAAGCAAGGAAACAGATATCTTCGTTTCTCTAGCATCATACCGTTCCAGTCTGACTTAGAACTCGACTAACTATGAACTATTCAAGTCAATTATTTCTGCCTGACATTTTAAGTTCCTTATGTTTCCGTGACACAAAATTGAATTTAGTTTCAACAGGATATTTTTGCTGAACATGTTTACCTTGTGAATTAAAAGCTTGATAAGTTCCATACTCACTATGTCAATAAATCACTCTGAAACAAAAAACAATACCATTCAGTTTTTGTTGAACGAAACAAAACTAAGTGCTTCTATCGGCTTAAAATAAAATATCACATTGGGGGACAAATCGCGTGATGTGGCGGAACGTTGTCTCTACCTTGAAAATACACTTCCTTTTTACTGTCATTATCCGATTAGAAGTCCAATATGAAAATGAGAAATGAGAGTTTTCAGTCATAATTTCCCATTTCGTACAAGGCAACAGTTGAAATATTGCATTGGGATATACCGAACTTTTGGGGAATTTTGCCGCCGTATTTACATTAACAACCCCAGAGGGAAGAAGAAGTCGTGGCAGACCGAAAGAGACTTGGCGGAGAACTGCAGAAAAAGATAACGAACAGCATTTTGGATCATGGAGCGAGGCAGCAGTGGCTGCTCGTGACCATGTGACGTGGCAAAGGAGAGTTCTGGCCCTGTATCCACTTAGGGTTATGGTTAATAATATTGATGATGTTGATGATTTGCATTAACAATTACGAACATTACTCTGATTGGATATTACCTCCATATATAAATAGTTCCCCACTGAGCAGAAAACAATACCGTTTCTCAGAAACGAAACAAAAAGTTCCATCATATCGTTTTTAATTTAGTACTAAATTTCTTATTTTCTTTTTTTAGTTACTCGTTTAAAGGGAAAAGAAGATCCATCAAAACCAACTCCTGGGCAGCAATCAACAGTCAAAAGTCAAGGAGCTGCATCAACACCAGGGTTGCCTCCTGAGAAATCATCTGCATCACTAACTAGGCCAATACCTCAAGGTGTTGTGGTGACTAATGGTCAGGCACAGAGAAAAGCAACCACACCTCCATTTGTGCAGACTCAAAGATCAGCAGCTCCATCTGCTGCTGTTGTGCCATCAAATAAGCCAAGAGGCATTTCAAACCAGCCTGTCCAGTACCAACCGCTAACATTGCCGCAAAACACAGCAACAGCATTGCCTGTTTCAAACCCATCTGCTGCTGTTATGCCATTAAATCAAGGACTGCAGCCTGCTCAGTACCAGCCACTGTCTTGGCCACCAATGTCAACTGCGAAAGTTCAAAAATCAGCAACGCCAGTGGCTGCTCTTGTGCCATCAAATCAGTTACAACAGCCATCTCAGGGACTTATTATGCCAGCACAACCAGCTAATCAGTATATGTGGGTGCCAGCTTCTGCCATTCAGCCAAGCATGCCAGTCGTTTATGCCAACCCTGTTGCACCTAGTTTGCAGGGGGGACCAATGTTTGTAAGTTATCCCCAAGCAGGTCAGCTCATTCCGCAACAGCCTCCAGTTGTGTTGATGACCAGTCAACCGTCGTCTGCTTCGCACTTGCCTCAGACAACTACTGGTATGCAGACTGCAATTACAACATCCAGTGGAAGGGGAAAGGGAGTAACCCCAGTTTCAAACAGGCCCTCAGGTGGGACAGTGACAACTTTCAGTGTTTTGCCACAACATGTTGGACAGTCAGCTGTCCAGTCAGCTCAAAGGAATAATGTTGTAAGTGTTAGACAGCCAACAACAACTGTTAATGAAGCTTCTGTCGGCAGTGCAATGCCATCAATTAGCAAACAGCCTGTGGTACCCTCCTTTCCACAATCCAGTTATCAGACTACCTCATTAACCAGTCAGCTGCCTTCAAATACCCTTCCTATAACTTCTTCGCCTCATCAGCCTTCAACTCCCTCTGTAACTACTGCGTCACTATCCCAGGGTTTGCCTGATGCCATGGTAAGCAGATTTGATGAAGGCAGTCAATCCCATGAAATTGTAAATGGAAGCCCACGTTCTAGAGAATCAGGTGGTAGTGTCCTTGTTGCTGACGAACTAGATCCAAGCTCAAAAGATTTCCATCCACCATTAAGAAGAGCAGGAAGGACTATCACTTGGCGTTACAGGACCCAAGGAAAGAGTAAACTACAAGAGGCGAGGAAGTCTTTGGCAAAGGATTTAAGAGGTAAGTGTTGTTACTTCCCAGGTCAGCTAGAAAGCTGATATTATAACCACAGTCAAACCTCGATCATCTGGACTTGGTGGGACTAGGCAAATAGTCCGGATAATCAAGGGTCCAGGTAATCAAAAATATGAATATTAATGAAGAATAGAACTGATTAAATTGAGAAGGCAACATTTAACAGGGAAACAACCCTTTTACAAATCGTTTAGAAAACGATATGGTCCGTTGTAAGATCTTGTGAATACTTGCAAGTACTCATGTGTATTAATTATTAACATTAATGAAAAATGTTTTACTCTGGCTTAAAATGTTGCTTTTGAAAGCACTTTTCAATATTATAGTTTTTAAAAAGGCTCTGGATCTTGGTCATGAGTAATAAATATTCATGACAAAATTGGGACTAAAGAAAAAGTCTGGATAATCAAGAAATCCGGTTAATCCAGGTATGGATAATCGAGGTTTGCCCAGTACAGTAAAAATAACTTAATTACCCTAAGTTGTACACTATGGAGTATGTTGGGAATGGAAGGTAGAATTAAATTGTTGACTCTGAACCTGAAACAGTCCAAATAATGGACTTGGATATGAGCCAGTTGAACTAAAAAATGTACACCCTCAGTGACAGATCTAGGGGAGGGGCCTGGGTTGCCGCTCCTTATTTTGGGTAAAAAAAAAAAGAAATGACAGAAGCGAGAAAAGCCAGCCAGGTAAGTAAATCAAAACCAGGCCTCCCTCTTAGCTCAAGGTCTGGATCTGCCACTGGACCCAACCACATCATTGAGTACACCATTAAAGGAGAATGAGTGTGTTGATTACCCTATGGCTGTGCTTGCAAGACACTATGTTTATGCTTTCAATGCATATGCTTAATATCTTTCTGTTTAATAAAAAGAACAGATAAACTTTGCTGAAATTGTTACTTTTGCTGCAGATTTGCCAAATGGAATAACAGTTCAGGCCTCTCAAGACCTCTTGGTTCACATCAAGAAAATGAAATGTATGTGTCCATCACGAGTATTATTAGTGTGCAGTATTGTAAGAGAGTAGTAACTTGCCAGCTCCCATCAGTTCCTTAACTGAGTGAATAGTATTTAGTCTTGATAACCATATTTAGTAGAATTCTCCTTTCAGGAACACTAATGCAAATGCTACAATCTGATTCCATTTTCCATGGTTTTAGAGGAATGTTTAGAAACTTCACTAATTTAGTTCCTGGAAAGTCTAAAACAAGGATGTTTAACTGTTACAGTACTTGATTTTTTAAAGAAAAAACCCTTGAAACTATCGAAAAAAGAAATGATAAATGAACCTACACAACTACAATTTTCAATTGAGTCCATGCAATGTTGTTCAAGCAGAACATTTAATACCTATACAAGTTAATAGTTGAATAGGCCTGTCAATGGATACTTATTTTGGAGTCCTTCCATTTCCCACTGAGGATCATTAGTCAACCAAAATGATTTTTAGCAGACTTTTCCTTTCATTTGCATTCAGTGAAAGAAGGAGAGAGGGACATAAGTGTGTGGTGCTATCAAAGTGAAGGACTGAACAAGTTCAATCATTTAGAGGTTGTGGTTATGTTGGAGATAAGAAAAAAGGAAGATGTCTTTCCCGAGGAAGTGCTACGAGTTTACAGAGGCATACTACATCTTGCAAAATTGGGTAGGTCTCCAACATGAAACTCCATTTAATTACATTATTTTCAAGTACACTACATTAGTTTACCCCACTGCATTTGTCTTTCCACTGCAGTTTGTTTTCATAAAGTACTACATTTTGATAAGCTACAGACCATACATTACTTTAACCACTTGATACATGTACTGGCCAGAAGGATACTTAACAATGATTTCTTCTTGAATTCCACTTAGTTTAATCTTCTGTTAAATCACAGAAATTAATATTTTGTTCAGTAATTAACAATTATTCTTAGAGCCCGAATGGGCTCTGAGTCAATAGCCCATGAGGCTGAAGGCCGAATGGGCTATTGACTCAGAGCCCATGAGGGCGAGAGGAATAATTATTTTAGTAAAATCCAACTAGTTGGTCAAAAAAATATTGAGACAAAACATCTTTCGCTAGTTAAAGCCATTGTTTTGGTTTTTAAAGCCGGTGCTTTTCGCTACTAGTGGGCTATAACAAATAGTCTACTAGTAGCTCAACCAATCAGAACGCAGCATTGATAATAGACCACTAGTTGGATTTTACTAAATTATATTATTTCGTCAGTGCCCATGGTGAACTTTTTATTAAACTTATCAACCATTGAAATAGGCACCTTCCGAGCTCACTGACGAAATCCAAGTAAGAACATGAGTAAATGTGGCTGAGTAATTGTTACTTTTCCCAGTGATAGCAGTGTTCACTACATCTGTCAGTTATTCCTACTGTTCTGTTGGCTGTTGTTTTGTTGAAGTTGAAGGTGGTTTCCTTTCATCTTTGTGGCAGAAAATCGTTTTGAACATGGTAATTATTTATCAAGCAACAATCAGTTTCTGGATAGCAGTGATGATGCCGCCTTCATTTTTGTCTCCAGTGAATTAAAGGTAATAAAATTTGAAATAACTAGCAATGGCTGTGAGTTCATTTCATCACCGGATTTACAGCTTAAACTTGAAACTAAAAACAAAGCAGGCAATTCAGTGATAAAAAACAATCAGCTGACACATGTCTGGTTTGCAAATGCTGCTCCTGACTTGCTGACCGAAATTCTGTAACAGTTAAAAAAAATAAAAGTTTTTTTTAGTATTTAATACACATTAGATCATTACTGGACAGGTTCCTCTCCCTCCGTCCATCTGCACTTTGCCTCCCCCTCCTCCTTTAATGCCCGCTATGCAGGCTAGGTCCTGCAGGAAACAGTGAGTTTTGTTTCAAACCTTACCCTTCTAAAACAATACCTATTTCAGACCAAAATTGTCCAAAACCACACCCTGTGGTACTGCACACACCTATATCCATGTAGCCCATGTAAGGGAGTACCACCTGGGAATTAAACTTCCTGATTGTATAAGAACAACTTTTTATTTTTGTCAGGTTATTCATTGTTTGCTTCTCTGTGCTTTTGCAGTCTAAACCACAGGGATTAAGAGAAATGAAGGCACCTTTCTTGTATGGCATTCTGGTGAAACGATCTGAACTTTCTGCTGCCATGTTCACGCCAAGTAGACTTCTCCTTCAACTGGGAAATAAAATGCAAAGTAAGTTAAAAAAGGGCTTGTGTTTTATGTCGATTGTGTGTTTTTATCCCCTTTCACTAAAGCCCTGGCCAAATGGAGTCGCAAGTAGACGCAAGTTGAAAACGTGGGTCTACTTGCGACTCTGTTTGGCCAGGCCTTGCATGCACTTGCTTTGACTTGCGTGCACTTGCGACGACTTGCGCTCACTTTGGTCGAGGTCAAATTTGCACGCAAATGAGTCAAAGCAAGTTTTTTACCGTTTGGCCTCCCAACCCGAGTCAACGCAAGTTGAATGACGTTCATTAACCTATTATTAGCCAATGAAATAGAGGATAGTCTGCCTAAAAATATATTTTTTTGTGACTTGCGTGTATTTGCAAGGAAACTTGCGAGTCCGTTTGGCCACCCACCGCAATGTCTCCACGCAAGTTCAACTTGCGTCCACTTGCGACTACTTGCCAGTCCGTTTGGCCAGGGCTTTATTGATTGGCAGCCTTTTTAAAATACTGGCCGTTTGTTTGATCAACAATAAACAGTTAGGCATGTAAGTGATGTAGTCTATAAAATCTTTGTGAAAGAGCCGTCCTCGGCAAGTACACCTGTCCAGCAATTTCATCGTACTTTGTTACTATTACATGATAACAACTTGACACGCCGTATTGGAAAATTTGTTTGGAATTAAGAGTCACTTCCAGAAGTGGCTAGCAATTTCTGGAAAGAGCCACAGACAAAATTTTCAGTTTTTCTAGATTGACTTAATTTGGATACAGTAATTAACACTTTGCAAATGTTTTAAGTGCTCTAGTGATGCTTCATTGAATGCGGGATATTATATGGACAGACATGACGTATTTTAGCAGATTTGCAATACGGCTGGATCCCGTTATATACTGTATATTTCAAAGTCTCGGGGCGAAAGAGACTGAAATAACTCAAAACAACTCAAAAGAGTAGAGGCTGGAAGAAACTGAGCTTGTATTAAACATAACTTGCGATCAGTAGAGTGGCATTTCTAAATTCAAGTGCCTCTGTCAAGAACGCAATGTAGACAATGATCCAAGAGAACGTTAGAATTTCACCCCTGAAACTGGAGTCCAAAGCTCTTCAGGACATTAACACTTTAAGCACAGGTCCCTTCTGTAGCTCGATAATGTAACCGGGACCGTTTTCTCTTTCATCAGGTTTTCCGTTCCCGTTGTGGAACAACAGAGGTCGAAGAGCAATCAATCTCGGTAACCAACAGGACGACAGGTTCTTCCACACATTGTTTGCCATGAACAAGTATCTGGTGCGTATGATACCCTTTTTCACTGTTCTCTTATTTCTCTCAGTTATTCTGAGTTAAGTTTGATACATTATCTTTTGGAACTACGGGTACCCTTCCCCCTTACTAAATTAAAATACTCTCTTTGTACAGAGACGTTCTATTAAACAGAAGTAAAACTTCAACTCCCACATCTATTTGTTTACTGTTGGCTTCTTCAGTTTATAATTTAAAATATGCCCCGTGTAAGCGCAGGTCTCCCAAGCTCCTGGGAGCCTTGAACATTGTAATTTATTGTATATATAGCGAGAATTTTAGGCAATAAAACTTACAAATAGAACTCTATATGTGCTATATTTCACCGGTGAAAAAAGCGATACGTCCAATCAGGTTTGCGTATAGCGTTCTTCACATGTGAAAAATATAACCAATCACCGTTCATGATAGAATCACTTAGCCAATCAGAGTTAAGCACTCTAATGGCTTCCGAGAAGCGCGGGCTTGAAATCAGCGTGCGCTTGAAGTTTGTGTCTCGAAAACATGGCTTCGGTTCCCGTTTTACTTCACTTTCGGAAAAACAGCAATGGAATATATCTAACAAATATCTTGAGCGCTAGAACTTCAGTTTGAGAATCAATGGCCATTCAAGAAATCGTGGAAGTAAATTTAACATCAGAAAGCCAACAACATTCAAGGAGGAACATTCAAATTTAAACAGTGTAAGTCAGCAGAGTCCGAATTTGTCTTTGCACAGCGCGGAACGTCGCCATGACATGATTGAATCTGACAGTAATTATGGACAAACGAAAAAAGTTTCTCACTATGTATTTACGAATTCTCCCCTATTATATTTAAGCTTGTGTAGGCTCGTTGTACGCCTATATCTGGACTGGAAAGCAGATTTGTTTTTCATTACGCTCGGTCATTCATTACGTTCTCAGCGTTCTGCATGTAAACTTATGGTGCCGGAAAAAAACTAAAACTGATTTAATGGTTGTGTTTAATTCTCGTTATATATACAATAAACAGATTACAACATAGAAAGTGCTTTGCACGGATTTTTATTCACTCGTTGCAAAACTTTGAAAACTCACTCGTTCGCTGCGCTCACTCGTTCGTTTTGCAAAGTTTTGCAACTCGTGAATAAAAATCCGTACGTCGCACTTTCTATGAAGTAATCTATTTGTATTACACTCAGTTGTGTAGCACAGGTTAAATATAAGACTTTGTATGGAAATGTACCAATTGTGTATATCAGTTTGAAATATGGAAAAGAAATGCGATAAGAACGACTTTCTTTGACTATTCTGTGCACTACTTTTGTTTCTGTGGCGTTTTGGGCTGTTTCAATGCTATTTCTCCGTGTTTTAGTTTCACTGTTTTCCTCTCAAAGTACTGACGAACAAATTCCTCCACCCTTTGGCTTTAATTTATTTTCTAAACTTCCGTCTTTGTTTTTGTCACAGAAAAACAGTGTACCCGAGGCCATGGTTCCTGGGCTTTACGTGGTGAAAGAAGACAATAAAATTATTCTTCAGGTTCCCAGCAGTGGTCAGAGGGCGGTATGTGGTGATACTTGACTGACATCTAAAATCTCCTTGTTAAATAAGTACATTATGAAGCTGCCAGGTAACGAGACTTAAAAAAAAATCGCAAAGATGTCCTGATGGAGTTTAACATGCAATATCAAGACGCATAAACTTTGGTTGCATTCAGTTGCCTTGGCAAATTTATGTCATAGGTAAACAATGTTTAGCTTTAGCAGAAGTCATGAATGGAGTGTGTGAGAGAGGCGTAGTAGCTTCATGGTTAGTGCGCTCCACTCCAGATTGAGCGTTCTTGCTTCGAGCCCTGGCCGGGGACATTGTGTTGTGTTCTTAGGCAAGACACTATACTCTTACGGTGCCTCTCTCCACCCATGTGTATAAATGGGTACCAGCAAATTTAATGCTGGGGGTAACCCTGCGATGGACTAGCAACCCATCCAGGGGGTAGTCACTTCATTCTACTGAAACCAGGATAAACTCCGGCCTGATGGCCAGTGGCTCGTTTAGCAGACTTGACCTTCTACCATGAATGGAATTAACAACTGGCTACCTACAGCTTAGGTACTATGGCGTGGAAAGCCAAATCTATCCAGACTGCAACTTGATATTATCGACTAAACGAAATAAACACACTCCTTGTAGAGAACTACAAATTATTAAAGCGTTCAACTCCACTGATAATTTATCCTTTCACATTGAAAACGGTCGATGATCAACATTTGTTTAAAGAACAAGACTTTTAAGACCTCTTTTATCGCACTGCAAAATGACTCCCCTCCAGCTGGGAAAAACTGGATCTTTTCAGAGGTCACGTGTCACCATTAAATTCAATAATTTTGTATCCCTGCTATTTGATAGCTTGAGAGGGAAAGAAAAATCTAATTTACGGAAGTTTAAAGAGAGGTCATTACCTCAGAGATTTTGGTTCATGTGTTGTTCCTTGTACTCTAAACAATGCTGCAAGTGCTTGCACACCTGCTCGTTATAAATTTTCAGTTTCCTTTGTGAAAATAATTTTTAGTCTCGTTGTTTGTAAAAATTCTTTGTTTTATCCACTTTAAGTTTTGCATGCTGGCTGATGTACTGGCCCAATAAGAGACCACAATTTAATAACAGTGCTCTTTCCTGATTGTCTGTAGATTGTGGGTCTGTTGGATCGTCTAGTAAAGAAGGAAGATCAAACTGCTACTGTGCCGCTTTTGGCCGACATACCTCCCTATGTGGATAAATGTAAGATTGTAG
This sequence comes from Platygyra sinensis, assembly GCA_019787425.1. Classification (NCBI taxonomy): domain Eukaryota; kingdom Metazoa; phylum Cnidaria; class Anthozoa; order Scleractinia; family Merulinidae; genus Platygyra; species Platygyra sinensis. The sequence continues at coordinate 72,374 of JAHPZR010002044.1, forward strand.
TCTGCAATGAACGTGGAGGAAATACTGTAAAGACATTCGGAAATACAGCCAACAAGTCAGGTACAAATACAGCAAGTAATTAAAGAGCTTTGTTTTTAAGATGGCGGACTCTCATGTTAAATGGACAGGAGGGCAGGGTTGCTCGTCTGAAATTTTGATTCGCGGAAATTTTGATTGGCAGAAATTTTGATTGTCGGAAATTTTGATTGCCGGAAATTTTGATTAGTAGAAATTTTGATTGTCGGAAATTTTGATTAGTAGAAATTTTGATTGTCGGAAATTTGATTGGCGAAATTTTGATTGTCAGAAATTTTGATTGGCGGAAAGTTTGATAGTCAGAAATTTTGATTGTCGGAAATTTTGATTTTTTGGAATGTTGATTGGCGGAAATTTTAATTGGCGGAATTTTTGAATTTGCGGTAAACCTCGAAAGGGGACTGATCTGTGCGTCACTAAAATGTGATTTGAACTCTAAAAGATACATTTCTAACCGGACACAACACTGAGAGCGTTAGTTAAGGCAATAACGGTTAAGACGTTGCCATCAAATACTTAAGAAATTTGAAAGATAATTTATGCATGCCAGAGCTATGTAAATCATCAGCACAGTGTGACGGGTAATCCTGAAAGATACCTTCAAAATCTTGAGGGACAACTTAACATAAAATCCGTATTTTGGTTAGGTATTATGGTTTTAACGTAATTACAATTTCAGGCCGTCAAAAATCTCTTTGCGCATCCCACATGTCTGCGTTTTGGGTTGTTTTGTAATTGTTTGGGGGGATTTTGGGGGTATACTTGGGGATAAATAGTTTTTTCTCAAAAGATTAGTCAAAGTGATGGAAATAGGAAATTTTGAAGCTTTGATGTTTTTTTAAAATTAGAATTTGAAGTTTAAAATTGGTAGACGTAACCTCCGGTGTCCTTTCGGGGGCTTTAAACTTTCTGGTGGTGTTCCAAGACCTTTTTTTTCCTTTTAATCTCTCTTTAAACTTCATAAGCTTTCACCTTAATTAAGGTCAGGTCTCTCCTTAATTGTACGGCCCTAAACTGAACGAGACGACCAGCATCGTGTTCCCTTCCCTTAGTATGTAATATGGGGGTCCCACGGGATTTCTTTTAACTGAAGTCCGTGTAAATTAGCAGCTACCACCCATATGCTGTTTTAGTATAATTTCAGAGCTGAACAAAGAGTTTCTAGCTGTCGTATTCCTTATATGACGTATAACATTTCTGAGGCCTAATTGGTGAGCTCGCCACCTTTGCCATATCGGCAAGTAAATATGGCGGACACTTGCAGAATAAATTGTTCATTTATTTGAAAGACATCACTCCAAGTCCAGGATATTTGAAAGGATGGAGAATTTTCGAAATGACTGATGTGGCCTTGGGCCAGTGAAAATTCTTTCAAGAACTCGTATTAAAAAAAATTAAGAATCATGAACGCAGTGGTTGTGTTGATCGCCAGCAGATCAGATCGATTGACCTAAATTTATTTTTCTTCAAACGAAAGCTCCTCATTTTTAGACGATGATGACTGTATGAAGTCAACAACGATAACACTAAGGTACCGGGTGAATTTATTTTTCGCAGTGTTTCGCTTTGTTTTTACTGCCGAACTCAATCAGTGAATTGATTCACAAAATGTACATGTAAACGCATTATTAAAACTACGGCTGCATACGTGTACCCAAAGGAACAATTGCGTCTGTGTTTGTATGTTTTAGTTCGTTATTCTGTAGTCCTCTCCAAGTTGTTCAGCTCTGAAAGTTATACTAAAACAATTATTCGCCTCAAGCTCAGTGACCATTGGTGAATATTGAGGCGAATAATTGTTAAGGTCATTCCACTGAAATAGAACATACACTGAGATTTTTCTCAAACTTTGCCAATTGATTGTTTATATTATAGAAACTTAAATTTTGAAATAAAATTGAGGGGTCCCCATGTTTGTTTAGGGGCAGCAGCACCTTGTTTATTCCATATAAATCCTTAAAATAGCACCATGATTATAGTCACGATTACTTGCTAAATTCACGTTTCTGACGATTTTTTTTTGCTCAACACTGAGAATTGGCCCATATTTATTTTACATAGAGAAATTTACTATTCAGTTCAAAACAACTAAAAAAAATGATAGGTCACCGTAGTCGTTTTGGAGAAAATGACGATTTACCTCTTTGGCGAGGTCCAGCCGTAAAGAAAAAGCCGCCATTTTCTAATGCGCGCGCGCTAATCACGCGTAAAATTTTGCGCAGTAGGTATGCGCAATGCAATACTGGGGAATGACCTTAAATATAAGCGCTCTAACACTAAACTTTGTTGATCAGTTGTAGGTCTTAGTTTTCTGTTGCTTCATCTGGGAGTGGATGCTTCTTCACCTCTCAGCTTTGGAGGCGAGCTTCTTGATGGTAAGCATTGGATTTAAATTAGTTTATCCTATGCTAGAGGACACCATCCGTAAACAGACGTCAAATTGTGATCTTGTTGATTTTCCTACTAAAATACTCTTGTTAACCAAAACATACACCCTGGTTCAGGTTTTGTTGGCCACAGTAACGTCTCGTAAGTTGATAGAGGACAGAGAATCAAAACTGAATTAGAGCTGCATCTTACGTCAATACAATGAGGTCCCACGGAACAGTAAACAATGACCAGTAGCTTTGTTCATGTATTTAAAGAGGGTAAAGCTAACAAGAAGAACAGCGAACTTTATGCCAGATGTAAAAAAAAAATGTCTTCAGAAAATTTGAACCCACACGATCTGTTCTTTGCCATTTCCATTTCATCTGAAATGCAGTCACAGCAAACACACAGTTACTCGGGTACAGTTTGTTTCAGTGAATCCTTCGCATTTGAATTCGATGGCAATTTTAAGTCGTTTTCATGGTTTTGTTAAGAAAATATTTGGAGCTTAGAGGAGAGTAGCAACTGAAAAAGCTTTCAGTTTTATACAGAACTGGTATTTGTTACGTATTTATTGCTTACCCAAGTTGATTTATTTTTCTGCGAATCAACAGTTAAATCTCCTTCATAGAAATTAAGAACCTACTTAGCCTAAATTGCCAATAACTTCTTCAAAATACGAGAACCTATTAGGCTCTTACATGCGGGTTTTTACTGTATCACGGGTTGAAGTTTTTAAAATTTCTTTCACCGGCAGATGGTGTGCTGCTTTTCTTCTCTAAGAGCCATACGCAAAAGCTCCGCGAAAGCTTGGCAACCAAATCCAACTGTTATTTCTTCCTGGGCGATAAGTTTAATATCGCACACTTCGAGCTACGTTGGGTGCCAGATGTAAACTATCATGAATTACCAAAATCAACGAAACACGATTCCCCAGAAACGACATACAACCAGTTGTCTGAAACAACCACTGCCGATACAACAGCAAAAGAAACCGCAGGCGATTCGTACCCAGGTACTGCAACCATTGACATTCGGTACTCAGGGTATGGGAACGAGGTTGAAGTTCTGAGGAAAGTGTTTGATGACACTGGGAAGATTTTGCAAGTAATGGAAGGTAACATTCGGCAAGCGTGCACCGATCCACTCATGAAACACGCCAACAAGATGAGGCCTGGTGAGAATGAGGAGTTACAGCTTCGTGTTGTGCTGAGGTCCTCTTACAAGGTAAGAAAACTGTGGTGAGAAGTGTTCACATTTCCACAAACACAAGCGTTCCCTCTATGAGACGTACCTGCCCGTAATCAGGGAAGTTTTATTCATCAAAACAAATATCCAGTCCAAGATGATGAATACAACCACCATGATTCCCTGCAGGCACACCTCACTATAAGACACGCCTACAGGGAATCATGGTAGTTGTATTCATGAAAATTAATATCCGGGCGTCCAAGATGGTGAATACAACTACCATGATTCCCTTAATGCAGCTCTTTTACAGCGGGGAATCCGGGCCGTCAAAAATGTTTTACAACAGATAAGCCTAAGCTTCTCCTGTTGCAAAAACACCAAAGGGTTGTCTTTCGATATGTAGCTTGTCCCCACTTTGTAGTGCTGCAAACATTCAGTTCTCCGCAGGTTTATGTATGTGTGATGATGATCTTTGAGGAAAAACCTAACCAGAAATGCTTGCGCTGCTGGCTACTACGGCGCCGCGTCAATATAACGGGGCACATTTTAGGGCGGCCTTCAGACGGCAAATTCATTATCATTATCAAACTAAAGTTGACAAACTCAAGTTGGTGTGTGAGAACGGCACAAAAACAGTCAGCAAAGGCGTTGGCAAATGGAACTTGCCTCTATTCTCGCCAACTGTTTTACCTACTTTTTCGTGTCGGTAAACTCGTATCTGACGTGTGAACGATTGGCGAACACGTGATTTATTTGCGTGACACTTCACAGAATGGCGGACGCAAGTCAGCACTTTTAAATTTATCGAAGAGGTTCACAGTTGTCCGGCTGTGAGGGACGTTTTATCTATAGCCTACAAAGATACCGCTAAAAACAAACAAAAGAAAATGGAGGAGCTAGCGGACAAACGGGGTTTTGTCCAAACCTGTCTGTTTCTTCTCTGATCTTCTCTTCTTCTGTTTCACTGTTCTGCGTGAGTGTCACTGCACTAAGTCGGCCATGATGTTGGGAATTTTCCGTGTGTCATGGTTTGACGCGAGTTTGACGTGTGAAGGAGCCGGAGTTTTCCAACTTTTTGAAGATTTCTAACACGAGTTTGCCAACTTAAGTTTGCCGTGTGAGGGCCTCTTTAGATTGGTTAACAAGCATCTCTTGCCTGTTACTTAGTATTGCAAACGTGGGGCACTTTTCAACTAAAATCATTTTCACCTTTGTGAATGAGGAGGAGGAGGAGGGTGAAAATGTGTCAAGTGTACCAAAGCCAAATATGCTGTAAAAGCTTGTTGAACTAGTGATGAATAGAGATTATTGTTGGTGTGGACATTTCTCTGTTTCCTCATAGCCTGCATTTGTATTGGCAGCACCAATTCTTGGCACTTAAAAAGTCTGCGAGAGCAAACTCTCCTGACAGCTCTTAGAGTAGGGATGGGGATGGACACATGCTAGCAAGCTCTCCTTCCCTCCACCTCTAGACGGCTCCACCTACTCTAAGAGCTGCCAAGAGAATTTGCTCGCGGGCTAGCACTGAAAAGAGTGTCGAGTCCCTGAGAACCTTATCTCAGCAAATGTTTTCTTATCCTAATGTAGAAATGGTCCGTACGCCCCAGTGATCTTCCCACGGCTCTTATCCGGTCTCTTCAGATGGCTCTTCATATGGTCAAAGTTCCTATGGTGTTCGAGGGGGAACTGGTGATGAGTTTTGATGTCAGTGTTGTTAAGCAGTAGTGTGTCATGTCGCAGACACATGGTGTGACAATAGAGCGGTTTTCATACGAGTGACGAAAGGTAATAGGTTTTGCATCAACTGCGCTACAAGACTGACTTTAAAAAACTCGCGCCACTTTTTCATCCAATGAAAAAAAAAACCAATTGGCGTTTTCCCGCGGGTTTTCGCGCACTTCGCGTCAGCTTCATGTGATTAATTCGAATTTTGATTGGTTCACTGTATTGTCTTTGTCCCTTGTGATTGGCTTAAGTATTTACTTTGGTTTTGGTATTACGACGCTGAATTGAAAACCGCTCTGATGCTGTATAATAAGAAAATGCCAAGCGATTAATTTAAGGGCGCGTTCGTTTGGGATATTCCGGAATAAGAATATATTCCGGAATATATTCCGGCTATTCTGCTCCTGGAAGTAGAATAGCCGGAATGGAAATCCAGGTATTCCGGAATGAGAATAGCTCCCAAACAAACGTTTACTCGCATTATTTCAGTTATTCTTATTCCGGATTGATCCCAAACGAACGCGCCCTAAATTTACAACATTTAGGTTAATGTTAGTTCATATACAGTGACCGGACGTAGTCTATGTAGGAAATTTATTGAAATTTTTGTCCAGTTGGAGGGTTATCTCCGGCCTCAGAGATTGTATAGGTTTTTTGAGCAAAACCGGTCTAACCACTAAAATGAAGTCCGTTAACGACATAGAAATACCCCAAAGGGCATATATCAGTCTGAACAAATAGAGTAGAGGTCTGATATATCATTTATTGAGTATTCCTGGCCTCAACTTAAAGCATTTGACACTTATGTCTTGTTTTATAGAAAAAAATCTGGGTAATCTTTCCTTTACCCTGTGTGACGGGCGCTTCAGTCAGTGGCTTGCCTGTCTAAGAAATGTACCACCCCTTACGTTACTGTACTGCGGGGAAGATGAATAGCTGTAGTTTACTCAGCAACTTTGTAGTTAGGCCCAGTATTTGACATACTCTTTATTTACAACGCAACATCAACAACAACAAAAACTGTTATTTCACTCCTGAGTTAGTAATTACAATGTTTGCTAGAGTAAAAACAAAAAATGATAGGATTGCTAGCTACCCGAAATAAAGTAAGAGTGCAAAATGCCAGGTAGCCAGTTAAAAGAAAAGATATTTTACATGTTTAGGTCAGGGACACAAATTGACAAACAAAGAGACACATACACAAAATAATAGAAATAAACAAAGTTAAGCTAAGTTAAGCAACGTTATTACGTACAAATGGTTTTACTGATTGCCATCACTGGCTGCGTGAAATATCCATATGGGCTAGAAAGACAAGGACGCCAATAGTTATAAGATTATACAAATAGAAATAAGGAAGTCAAAGTTAAAATTCCACACCAGTTAAATCATTTTACAGAAAAATAATTTGGTTTTTACCAGCTTACAAGTAGATTAAAATAGAGCTTTCGTGTAGCTTCAAGTAATTAGATCTTGCAGGAAAAAGACGCAACCTCTTTTTGAAAAAAGAAAAAGAAAAAACAAAACAAAAACAGTAACAAAGTCAACCTCGTTCCCAGGGTCTCTCGTCTTATCGCCCCATAGAGCTCCTGGGGACGGTAAGATGAGAGACCCTGGGAACGAGGTTGTAACAAAGTAAACAGAAGGTTCAAAAGCTAAGGACGGCGACTGTCTGCCTGGAAAAATATAAAGGTACTAAAGCGTTTGTTTGTCAAACGGTTGATGGTTTATGTTGGATGTGTTTTGCGTGTGTTAATGTTCATGTATTTCTATTTCGATACCGGAAATGATAATGAACTCCCATGCGAAGGCAACTCTGCTGTCTTTGGGTACACAAAGGAATGTTTTGCTTTCCTTTATTGATTCAACGACGTAAAAGAAACAAACTCCTGTTCAACTTCATGTAGTGTATTGTTGTGCAGAAAATGTTCGTCGGTGCGTTTTTGTACGCGTTTTTTATTCCATAAAATGACAACCCACTCTGCAGTAGCTTGTAAAACACTGCTCAGTCAGTCTGCGACCACTCTCACAACGGCTTACAAGTTATGTTTTTTGAATAGTTATTGGAATTCTTGTTGGCAAAGCAAAAATGTTGCTCTTTCTTGTTGATGCCAAAACGATTCCTGAGGGAGTGGATTTCAGTAGAGACAGAAATGTTAGGTATCCGTAAAACTTTGATTTGATTTTTGAACTCCTGTGCGCTCTGTGCCGCCAGAGAGGAATTTAAAAACGCAACACTCATTAGTCATTGTGGATTTGGATTTGAGGAAAACTTTGACAGGGAAACGCCATCCGGCGTTTTCAAGAGGCTCCGTTTTGGAATGTTTTCTGTCCAGACGAAAACGAAAAGCCGGCGTTCTCAAATTCCTCCGGTTTAAAGAGCGTTTTCGAAAAGTTCCGTGTTCGAGACGGATTAGTGTGAACGGTAGGCCTAACCGGAGAAAGAAAGCTGCGTTTTTAAATTGCTCCGATCTTGCGGAGTGGGGAAGTGTTAGTCGTTAGAAATATATCTGTCAGAATAAGGTTTAATTATTTTGTCAGTTAAAACATCGAGACCCGTGTAATTTAATGCCTGGGACGAATTGCTGCCTCGGTCTTGAAAAGGGGAGTTCAAAAACCGAAAGAGTGACACCCACTTCCTGCCTCATGACTGGATTTGCTCCTCTTAGCTTTCACGCGGTAAGGGGTGTTATTACAATGGAGATTGCGACCCTCCGAGGACAACGCCTAGTAAAGAATGTAGATATATTTTACCTACGAATTTCGCAAACACTAGATCATTTAGTGCGCCTATTCGTCCAAGATCTCGTTCAAGCTAAACATATAACGCCAGCATTCAATTGCAGTTAATAATACAAAACATTAACCGCTGCCGTTCGCGTTTTTCAAGGCCTCGTCCACACGGATCCCGATATTTCGCAACCTTTTCTTTCTGGATACCGCTTTCGTTCGGCGAATTCGGCAGTGGATCCGGATACTTTTAAATCCGCTCTCCAACGTGGAAAAAAATTGAATCCGCAACGAATCCGATAACGCCTGGACAGTTGAATCGGGATGTTTTCGAATCTGATGACGTAGCAAAATCGTGTCCAGTCTCATAACGAAAAATAAACCAATATGGCGGCACAACATGCAGGCCTAGTTTCCCAATGGCGCATCCGATGGTATCCGGATTCACTCAGATACCCGGGGCTCCCCTGCAATAAAATGTGTTCAGAGCATACACCATAAAGTGCGCGATATAGTGGCGGCAAATTTGCTCAGTTCTTGCTGCTGTGCCTGCCGCCATATTGGTTTATTGTTTGGTAAGAGACTGGACGCGAATTTGCTACGTCATCGGATTTGAAAATATCCGAATTCACCCGTCGCACACGTTATCAGATTCGTTGAGGATTTATTTTCTTTCCGTTCTGGAGAGCCGACTTTAAAATATCCGGATTTGCTGTCGAATTCGCCGGATGGTGTGGAGGGAAACCGTATCCGGAAAGAAAAAGTTGCGGATTAAAAAATGTCCGGATACGTGTTGACAGGGTCTCGGTCTCCCTTTTCAGTAATCAGTCATTTAATGATTTGTTTTGTATTTACCTTAACCGTTTCTTAACCTTTAAAAAAAAACATTTTCTGATGTTTTATTATAATTAACGGAAGTGTAGGAGGTTGTTTTTAGCTTGGATAAAAATAAACCACTTTTGTGTTAGACACAAACACAGTAACATTGTTTTCAAGTTTGTAATATTTAATTGTATTTAAATGTATTGTAACATAGATAGTGAATGGCGAAAAGGCAAATAGCTGTAGAAAATTATTGTGAATTTGTTTGTTCTTTGTTATTATGATTTTCACGTGTTAGATGCACCTCTATAAAAAATAAAAAGTATTTACTTTTGTAGTTTATTTTCAGGCTTAGTTACCGACTATCTTACTTGAGATGCTCAGGGACGAGATTACAGCCAGTGGGGTGCGGGAAAGGTAGGGTGGGGTGGGTGGGGGTAAAACTCCTTTCTTAGGGTGGGACCGGCCATACCTAAACTGTTCGCAGCCTCTCGTGCGTTCAACGATCGAATAAAACTACGAAAAACTAGAGGACTGTGAACAGTCTGGGCCATACCCGAAAAAATCCTCTGAAAGGGAATTTGACTGTGTAAAGAGACAATAATAGACATATGTCACGGAAAATTTACGTGCCCGGCTTTAGTGAATATAAAACTGAGAGATTGAACACACTAAAGAGATATAATAATGAACGAGGATCGTAAAGATTAGGGAGGATTGAGATAGATAAGTTCTACTACTCACTCACCCGACCCACTCAACAAGAACTGTCATTATTTAATAATGTGTTTGGTAGGCGACGGTTTTTAAAAAAGTGCACAGTCGGCAATAAATGGAATGCTTCTACAAATATAAATTTACCAAAATAAAAACTAATTACAATAACAGATGCACTTAGAATCAAAAACACCACTACAGTTCCAGTTGATTAGCTTCTCAAAACTACTGGCTCCTTTCTTACTTCTGAAAAACAAAGTCTGACTCCATGGCGTGACAGTCAGTCTTCTGGCAATACTTGATTGGTTGTCTCGCACTCTATTGCTGCTCTTCACGCTCTTGTTTCTAACGTCGTGGATATGTTTCCCGCTCCAAGCTCGAGTTTAATTAAGGGCCCGCGCCGCTTTCAAGAAAGCCCCCCGAGGTTACCGGTCTCGAAAAGCTGTTTTTTGTTTTCCGTGTTTGCGTTGAAGGTCTATTGTAGATTGACTAAAATATAGTACTAACACGAAACCGAGTTTTTGAGCTAAAACCCGACCTACTATTCCTTAGATTTAGATGTTAATATATGACTTCGGGTCCGACAAATTTCGGCGACGTTCGAGAAAGGGGCCCCAGGTTATTTTGCAGGCTTTATCCGAGCATCGGAAGTACGAATACAACAAGTAAAGCAGTTCTATCCCTCATAAAATTGCTGATTACAGAACGCACGCAAGAGACTGAATCGAACATTAACACGGACTGGTACGCTACCAAAGCCGTAATCACAATTTTTGTTGTTGTTGTAGTCAATATTTGCAGAATGTTATTCCAGTGCAAACAGTTAGGCTTGAGAACTTAAACTCAAGAGGTTTTAAGATCTCTCTCTACGCAAACAATCGCATACACACAATGGTTTTCCGAGTATCAAGTTAATAATTTAATGGCTTTTTTTTGAGATTTTATGTCACTAAACATATTCTTATCGATATAGCGTTTTTATCAATTTATTTTACAATAAATATAAAGATCAGATTCTAGTAATTATAGCTAGCCCAACAGAAATCGCGCGGAGAAAGCGGTTATCGAGTGCTCGGTTGTTGACCATAAGGTTTTGCTACCAAAGCAAGCCAGAGGGGGCGGATGTTTCATGTCTGCAAGATCTTGCTGAGATTTGTAAAGTAGGATTTTAAAGGGGAAGACTGTAATGTCACTTATACTGTTGTTTTCGCGGTATTACTGTAAACATTTGAATCTCCCTTCATTAACTACTAATGGGCTTTACGCATTGTGGTTAATAGTTAGTTTTCGAGCTTTCTTGCTATTGTTTTGCTGCCGGGATTTTGTACTAGTTTCAAATTATTAGGTGACAGTAATTTTCTACCAGGGAAACACCTTAACAACTTGCTAACACGGAATGACAGTTTTCGTTTAGCTTTCAGGTTTTTTTGTCCTTAATACACAAATTAAGTCCTTATCACAGCAGGGCTTACCTGATTTTCATAAAGTGGTTGATTTGGTTCAATCAAGATTTCCTGAGTTTGGCCATTACGAAAGTCCTTAATTACGACCAGAAACGTAAAGGTGGTCTGAGATTTTATTGCGATCATAAAGCACTATCAGATAAGAAAATATACTGGAAACGTATTTTTCTTTTCAGATTGTTGTTACCGTGATCGGAACTGCTACACTTCTTTAACAATGCAAAACATGTTGTAACTGAGAAGAAATTTTCCTCACTTCCTTTTGAAGGGAGTTTTAATCAACGACGAAAAGTCAATTTTCGAGTTTTGAATTGGTTATAAATTTTATTCGAATCTTATATAAACACGGTGGTCTAAAGAATCACTTGTAATCAAATATAATAAAGTTTTCTGTAAGAAATGGGTTATTTTGTTGACACTGTTCCCTAAATCACACGGAAATTGAGCTCAGTATGTTTGTATTGCTCTACGTGCAAGGGAAAAACCCAATTTCCTACACACGTCGGATTTAGAGGAAGGATTTCCTAGCGACATTTACAAAGATTAAACAAGAAATTTCATTTGTTTAAACTCGATAAGTTGATGCCGTCGTGGTCGGCCCGTGAAAGCGTTTTGCGGTCAGCTATGTTAGCTCCGATCCATCAACTAAGCGTGTTCGTTTTGTTTCGTTTTATTTAAAAATGGAAAACAAAACATTTTGTCATTGAAATAGAGTGTATTTATAGAACAAATTTAACTTGATTAACTTGGTTACATGAGCTATATCGTATTCAAATTCGTATTGATATGGTAACAGTTTGTGGGCGGAAAGAAGGGAGCGTAATTGACAAAATGCAAAATACTGAACAGACAGGCTGATTTGCCCCCGGGTAAAATTACCAACATGTATGTTGATCTCTTTCTTTGGCCGTTTCTTTGTAGTTTTAACACTATCCTATTCCAAATCACACAGTTAAATATTTTCTTTCTCAGTTTGTATCGTAGTATCAAAAGGTGCTTGAGCGAAAAGGTTTGTTACGTATTCGATTCACTAGGTTCGATTTTACCCCGTGTTAAGTGGGTAAACTTCGGTAATTTTCATTTGTCATGGTTCACTACAGCAAAGCGCACGAAAAGGGAAAAACAAGTAAAAACAACTTGAGTAGAGTACAACTGCAACTAAATTGTGATTAACGGCAAATTTACAGACTGAAACTGGGATTCAATTCGGGTTAGATTTTGATGGAAAAAAAAAGATGTTTTGCGACGGAGTCTCAGCGGAAATGTCCTTAGCTAAACAACGCTGTTTGAGAAAACATGAAGAAACGATGCATTAAAATCCTTGTTTTGAATTTTTTTTGCTAGACCAACTTTATACGGTTCACAGATCCTCTAAAAGTTAGTGGCGATGGCGTACGTTGAAGTGATGTTTCAACAGTTATTGCTGTTCCGTTCCTGTCTGAAGCGGGTCTTGGATCTTCCTGGCTTCTAGTGAACGTGACGCGGAGACCTATGTTTCCTTGTCGAGTTGATTTTCTGTGGTTATACCACTGCGCCTTGCAAACTGCGCGAGTCCTGATCCACAGGCGTAAAGCACGCCTGAAATCACGTTTGCAGAACGCGCAGAACGCTGGGTTACACATAGGTGGAATGAAACGTAAGAAAGGGAACAGACACAATCCCCAAGAACGAATTGGAATAATCTTCACACTGAGGTGATCTTGCAGTATCATAAGATAGGAAGGCAACCAACAGCCAGCGAACACCACCAGCATGGAAATGACTATCACAGTTCCTCGTAAGTCGCGCGCAATCGAATTAACAGGTCCGTCGCCCAAGTTGGCACGGCGCGCTCGCGCCGCGAAAACAAGTCGGAGAGACATAATGAGGATGCGGCTGTAACTACACAGCATGCAAAGAAGAGGCAATGCAAAGAAAGCTACCATTAAAAATATTATGTAAACTTCATCTTCGCGTTTTTTTTCTCGTACGTCGTCATTGAGGGCATTATACCAAGCCATCTGCACCACTGACACAATTGGGGAGATAAACCACACGGCAGTAAGTGTGCACACGACTCGAGTTCTCGTTACGATTGTGTGATATCGCATAGGATGAGTTATCATAGCATAGCGATCACATGCAACCAGGCCGAAATGGAGCATTGTTGAAATGGCTGTAAAACGCATAAACAGGGCGGACGAGATACACGTGATTAATGATATCGGCCTGACAATGGCACAAGCAGAAAACAACGGAATACCGACCAGTCCTGACAACAAGTCTGATACGGCCAGTGAAACAAGGAGGATGTTACTCAGGGTCCGTAACGTCTCTTTCCAGCACATTAAAGCTATCACGACACTGTTAGAGGCGATGATGAGCGCGCAAAATGCCATCAATGGGCCGTGTATAATCCACGAAAAACTGCTTTCGCACATGGACCTTTGAAAGTGTCGCGTGGCATTGTAACTTGAAACGTTATCCTTGAAAACCGATGTAACATTCATGTTTCCTGCTCCACTCGGTATAGCCATCTTAAGGTGCGCTGTTATGGGCGCGATCGGTGTGTATACATAAATCTTATCTGCCACCTTAGTTTAAATAGACAGGATGTATTAATATTCAAATGTACAGAGCGCATTACCATGGATATTAGGTTGCGATGGAGCAATAGCTTGATTTTTTAAGTGTTCCTTTGCTAATTGAGCGAGTGGCACGAGCTTTGGTATCTCTTACCATGTTGCGTGTCGGTACGGCTTGCCCTGCTTCAGTAGTAATTTATTTTTTTCGTATTACCCATGGCAAGTAACTATTCTCGATATCTACTTCCTGTGGACTGTTTTTGCGTCATTAGGACACCGTCCAAACCAGTGCCACAGAAGCGATATTTAATGGCGTAGTGCTAATATCAGGCTTAAGATTCGTTTAATAGTATTAAGGCCCCAAAGCTGACACATATCACCCATGGTGGCTATTGTTATAGTGCACAAGGCAATCAATAGAGCCATTAGCGCAAAGGTTCGTTACCGGGGTGTCTGCTGTCATAGAAATAAACAAAGTAAAACAGATCATGAAAGTGTAATATGCCAATCTGTCAAGAAAACGGGTATAATTTTTGAATTGAATTTTCCCACTTAATAGTGCGCAAAGCTCCAATTTCGCCGGTTCGGTTTCATCATAATAGCGGGCGAGCCTATCGAAAACGCATCAATATCGTCTCTTTATTTTCATAATATTAATATTGTAGCAGGAAGTAAGCGTCCATTGGTTTCATCGATGCTTAGTATGCGGGAGAATAAGAGGTTTTTATTTATTATCAAATACAAAGACTTGTGACTTGTGTTTGGTAACTGGCAGGTGTTCCTGTCATGTCCACTTTTCTTTTGGTTTGACAAAAACTCACGATAGAATATTCAATTTGGACTACGGAATATGATGAAGAATCACTCTTGGAAATTCAACTGATATGCGTGAATGGAGCGGTCCTTTCTTAAAGTACCTCGAGTCACAAATTCGAGTTTGACACTTGAGAAATATGAGAATGAACGCTAAACGGTCAACATCGCATTGAGATTTTGTACACCTTCGTTCGTATTGGGAGATTTGATCATTTTCATTTAACTTTAGAGACTACGAACATGCATTGTAGACCTTAAATTTGATACACTACCATAAAATGCATAAAAGCAGTGAAAAAATAGAAGAAAACAGGGAAGCGGAAAAAAAAAACAAACAAAGCCAAAAAACGAATCCAAAAATATACCAGAGGTTCTTTTGTGAGAAGTCTGTAGCGGGTACAATACCTTTTTTTTAAATTCTTCTGACGCAAGCTGAGAACCTGTTTTCGATGATAAGTAGCCTGCGTAGCTGGCGGGATACGTGAGCGGGCGAGCGGCGGCGGCGCCATATTCCATCGCGGGCGAAGCCCGCGAGGAATTTGCGAGCGGCGAAGCCGCGAGTGAAATTCCCGCCTGCCACATTTGGTATGGGTTTTGCTTGCCGCCCACTTTTAGCACTTTTGATGGATCAATTAAATAGGCCAATCAGAGAACGAAGTGTAACATGAAACATGAAACTAAGCCGAATCACGCAAACAGTCAACAGACTTGCGTGTGAAGAGCTATATTTGAATCCTGTGGTACTAGAGCGATCAAAGGAGGAATAAACCTATACATCGAGCGCCAGAAACATAAACTCGATCAGATAGCTGCAAGAAACATAAAAATTTCTCTAGACAAGCGTATAGCTTTCTCGAAGTAAAAGCCATGGCGGCTCCGATGAAAACCTTACGAAGGCAAACAGTTCTAATCACAGCCGGGCCCGGCGTCACAATATAGAATGCAAGTAAGCAACACGTTCACAGAAAACGTCATATCTTGTCCCTCAAAAGCAAATGCTTGGAGATTTAAAAACATATGTTGCAAAAGAAATGAGCCAAAACAATGCACTAACACATTGCAAATTACAGAGGTGTCAAACTCGGCGAAGCGACATGCATATACAACAGCGGAAATCATGCAGTCCTATGACCTCTTAAAATTTGCCATAGCACGATCTACGGCTCTGCTCTACTCTAATTTAAATTCCTCCTTGTAACATTACATGAAGTGCCCTTCATAAACACGAGTGAAGCGACAAAAAGGTCGAGTGACCCAACAGAGAACGGCAAATGTACAAATGTCACGAACCGTAGTCGTGTAGGTTAATTAACCCATTTTACATATCATTCCCCGAAATCTCTCTCCTGTTCTTCCTTGAGTATAATTTTTCTCCTTTCCCCACGGATATTCAGAGAATCCAAAGCTTCCTCTATGCATTTCTTCGCATTCTCCATTAGCAAATTTGTGTATGAAAACAAACCTTTTCCTCTGGGAAAGAAGAGTGGTATAGATTAACATTTGATTGACGTTTCAGTCCTGTCAGCCAATCCGAAATTCGCGTGCACTGGTGAACGCATAATTCAAAAAACCCCACGAATTTGGGCAGACGGGAATTCAACTCGACTCTTCACCAATCCTCTCACGGCTTCGCCACTCGCATTCACGGCTTCGCAACCAAAACAAATGCACTCGCGCGCGAAATCCCGCCAGCTACGCAGGCAATTCAACTCGACTCTTCACCAATCCTCTCACGGCTTCGCCACTCGTATTCACGGCTTCGCAACCAAAACAAATGCACTCGCGCGCGAAATCCCGCCAGCTACGCAGGCTAGCCTAATTTTGTTGCGTGACTATGGAGAGTTGGTTGCCCTGTGTAAGGTTATAGGCTGGAAAATCCACATTCCTGTAAGGGCACAAAAATGGCCAACCCGCTTAATTTTTGCAGGGGCATGTCACGGCATGTCATGCCGTGACATAGTTAAAACTATGTCACGGCCAGTAAACTGGTACCGTAGGGTGTAAGTGAAACACTGATGTGACGAACATGTGAGCACGTGAGCAGGCAATGTAGACTTTGGTCCTTCTTTCGATGTGCTCTCGATCTCATTCTTTTGCCGTAGAATTTTGAGGCTGAGTAGTATTATATTCAATAGTCCTTTCCAGTATGATGTTATTTAAACGTTCGTTCGAGCTCACGATGAGCTTGTTTATTTTATGCGTTCACGAACACGATCGCCAAGGCTTTGGGACGTTCACTGGAAACAGCTGTATTAAATCCCCGGGCTGTATTTGATTGCATTTGTGGATTTAGTTCCAATTGCGACAGAAAAGGTCAGTAGTATCCGGTCGAATATTATTTGGAATCAGTGGAAGAGTACTCTGAAGGAAAGATCCATAAGAGTGAACCTGAACCAGGGAACGGAAATGTAAATGCTGTGTACTTTGTTAATCAGGCCAGGGGAAATACTCGAATCAGTCGCACGGGGTTTGTTTACGCGATCAACGAGCACGCGATTGCAAATGTTTACTCAGTTATATTTGAGCTTCCTGCTTAGAATAACGTTCGAAAAAAATATACTTTTACAAATTAGCTTTTGTGCTTAAACATTACAAGTCAATGTGACAATATTTGGCACGAAATTTGAAAGCTGTCATGTAAATTTTTTAGTCCTATTAAACTTGTGAGTCTACGGAAACAGTCTTCAATCAGACTGGCATGGACTTTGTCACTGAAATATTGTTCTGTAAAACCCCGGTTATTGATGAAAAAAAAATGGTTTTTTGAGGTTGAGAGTCAGCTAGGGAAATCTTTTAAGGTATCTGTATAAACATTTATACGGCGTCGAACGCACTCTCATAATCTTTGATTACTACTAGTATTATAATACCCGGTCAATTCTCTGTCAGATATCAATATCAAACTGCTGCATTTCAGCTGCCTCATCTACAGGCTCTTATCTTAGCGCAAAGGGCGATTGGGAGACTGGGAGTGAGCAAGATGGCGCGAGCAGAAGCTGGTAGCGAGTAAGGAGCGCGAGCACGGGAATCGATGGGAAAAACATTTTTCGCTGTCGAAAAAATATGAACACCAGATCAATTTGGCGCTACCATGTACAAGGATATTTGTACGTAAGCGTTATCTATATTTAACGAACAGCGATCAGCTTTCTGAGTGGAAGCTAACTCGAGGAAAATTGTTAGCCTCACTATGGTATTGTTGGTGTCCCCGGCACATTCACCCGGACACATTCAACTTGTATGCCAAATGAAAGGGTCTGACGGATTCCGCTCGTAAAATCGCCTTTATGTTTTTAGGTGTCGCCCATGGTACCAAAGCATTATGCTCAAAATTATGCTCGGCTGGAGATACTATGCTCTAAATTTTGTCGAACTGAAAGAAAAATGTCCCCTCTCTACCTACTAAATAAACATTCCCTCACAGATTTAATGTTAAATCTGTGAGACTCGCTTATATTGCTCATTTTCTAGCGCGGCATTTTCGTGATGTCCTGTACGTATTTCTGGTGGGTGATTTGTTATTCACATCCTAGAGAAGGAGCGTACTTTGAGGGAGAATTGAAAAGACTGACCCCCGCTCCGCGGAGTACCCACTGACCCCCACTCCACGGACTACCCTATGGACTACTCTGCGGACTACCCTACGGACTACCTTCACGGACTACCCTAAATAAACAACCAAATTTACTTTAACAGGGCAAGGAGACACAAGGAGCCTACCTGCTCCACCTATATGATCATAACTGCAGAAACTGTATGAAAAACAGATGCCATTTTCTTTTCACTGGCCTCCTCGACCCAGTCTTATTTTCATTTTCACTCCATTCTTAATCGGCCACATGCCAAAACCCCGTTTTCTGAACGGACTGTTTAATACGTTCTTTTTAATCTGCTTCAAGTTTTTGCCATCGAAATTGACATTATTTTATGCATTTCCTGAAGAGAAGCTCTTTTGAACCTTCATTACATCTAGAGAATAATGACACCCCTACATTACAAACAGGTGAATTAAATTAATTTTAAACTTTTTAGCAAATGTTCATGTCGATGGCAAACACTTGAAGCAGATTTAAGAGATTGATATTCAACAGTGCCAGGGGCCCTGAATAGTGCGTACTGATCGACAAAGCGTTTAGGTTGGTGGCCGATGAAGAAATGGGGCTAAAATGAAAAAAAGACTGGGTCGAGGAAGTCAGTGAAAAGAAAATGGCGGCTGTTTATATGATCGTCTAGGTGGAGCGGGTAGGCTTCTTGTGTCTCTTTGCCCTTTTGAAGTAAATTTGGTTGTTTATTCAGGGTAGTCCGTGGGGGTAGTCTGTAGGGTAGTCCGCGGAGTAGTCCGTAGGGTAGTCCGCGGAGCGGGGGTCAGTCTTTTCAACTCTCCCGTACTTTGAACTACAAAGGTTTAGTATAAAATAAGTTCCATCTTTGTATCTTGCATTTTAATCCTGACGAAGTCAGTACTCGGTTGAACTAGATTACTGTTAGTTAATGCTAATGCCCACAAGTCTTTATTTTGAAATTTAACTATTCCGGCAACACTGATGCTAGAGTGATGTTTCAGATATAATTATGCCCGCATAATCTGTCAGAACCAGAAGCTATCATGTTTATCGTCCTTCAAATATTCTCTCTGCTAGGCACGTTTCTGGAGATCTAGGCCAAACTGTCAGTCGTCAAATTAAGTTAACTGGCGTTCAAAAGGCTTGCTAGTCTGCGCGAAACATTTAATTCCGTTCAAGTGAGATATTTCAGTGTTCCCCCCCCCCCCCCCGGGGGGGTATTGAACCCACTTCACTAATTTCTGCTTACTATTAGGTTTTACAATGATTTAAAATAATGTATTAAAGAAATATTTTCGGTTTTTTTTGGCTTCCTTCAATTTTAGAGGAATAACCACGATATAAAAACTGATCGTGGCTACTCTTTAACAGGGCTCGAAATTGCAACCAATATGGTCGCCAATGCGACTAACTTTTTCTCCTTGGCGACTAAAATTTTTGTTTAGTCGCCAGTTTGGCGACCTTTTGCGTGATTTAGAAGTACAATAAAGCATTAAAGTTAAAATAAACATCGTCCTGCTTTGCGTTCATCGTAAAAGAATGGGCCAAATCGCATAAAAAAAGCCACGTTCCCTCTAAACTTTACGGACTCCTGTTCGCAATATTTTCTGCGACGCCATTAGAGTTTCTCTCCCTGGAACCACACAGGAGCAGCAGGAGCCACAGAATTTTGCAAAAAGAATGCTGAATGATAACAATTTTGAGAAGAAAAGGTAAGCTTTAGGCTTAAAGGTAATCAACTGTTTAGATGAAGCTTGGCGAAAATTACAATTTATAGCGTTGTTTTGTTGATTGCGTGACGTGCACTCATGGCTCAGAAGTGGTTGCCTAGCACGTGATCGAAATCCTGCCCCGATCAAATTTCTTTCCAGGATAAAAAATAGTCGCGTTGGGAACGAAAACGCTGTGTTTATTTCGTAAGTTTAGCAAGTTTCTGCGAGCATTTTTTAGTTTCTCAGTACAAAGCTTAACTCAACAACGATATATTTATTAAAACTGTAAAAATTGTACGCGAAAACTGAGAGGTTGTTTATTTCTACCGCGAAAACGAAGCCAGCATTTTTTATGCTAAAATACAGGTAAATCTCTGTTTTCGGCGAAACATGCAAGTTGGGTGCCGCTGCGCGAAATGAAAAGTGTTACATGATTTAAAAGAAATGGATAAGTAAGTCGAAAAAATACTTATTGTATGATTGTGTCCCAAGCCATACCAGACAATATCAAACACTGTCAACAAGCAGAACCCGAACATTATTTTGATTATACAAACTGGCGACTTAAAATTTGCATCTCGCGACTATATTTCTTCAGTTAGTCGTCAAAATTCCACCTAACGATTTTTTTAATTTCGAGCCCTGTTTAATCAGAAGGGAAGCAAAATGCGGAGGGTTAAGTTGAACTTGAGTTTAGCTTAGTTAATCCGGTTTCCCGAGACAATGCGACATGATGTGCTCTCTAGCCTTTGATCGTGTAAAGCAGTAGTCATCGTTATTCAGAAGAAACATGCAGTGCCTACGCAACAGGGGCTCAGTAACAAGGCCCACCAGTGAGGCAGTGAACGTGCCCCCACCCATGGCTACCACGATGTACCCCATGGCAAACTCCTTGTAACGGTCCTCGAATTTGCCCCTGAAAAACGCCAATGCGTTGACAAAGAAAACGCCAATCGTTACTCCACCGGTGAACGACAGCAGCAAAACGATCCACACACTCGGTAAAAATCGGTACCAAGCCGCCAGGACGAAGAACAGAAGATGCATGACTTCTATTGTGGAGAGAACCCAAAGATATGGGAATTTAGCTTTTTCTGCCCATTCCGGTTTGATGTAGGACAATGCCACAAGATATGACCTTCCCACCACCTCACCCCCCAGGAAAACAAAGATGTAATACTGATAATGATCACGTGGTCTGAATGGCGCATTGGGAAATGCCAGTGTTGTGATGACTGATTGGATGATCATATATTCTGAGAACCATGCAATGTAAATCGGTATCAGACCAGGCAACATCTGACGAATGATCGTGAACTTTTCCTGGCAAGAGAGGGAATCATCACCTTTGCTGTTTTCTTCGGTTGATTCTTGAGTTTCTATGCGATCTGTTGAGAAATTTATTCAACAAACACAAGTCAAGAAGACAGTCACTAACGCCCGCGACAGTATAGAGATGTTTCTTGTTTAGAAACATTGACGTCATATTTCTTTTGATATTCAAATTTGCCAGCCACTGAACAATAGCATGCATTGTTTCAACAGCCAATAAACCTCTGGTTGGCACAGTAATGGCAATAGGTGACGTAACAAGAAACATCGCTATTAATTGAAAGCAACCTCGTTGGCCGGCTCTGTCTCCTCTGCCAACCAGGAGCGAGTTTGTATCGAGAGCTAGTCTTTGTACAAGCAATAGCAACATGAACAAAGCACAGTTGAAAGTTGCTTTATTTGTTCCAATTGTATAATAAGATACGGTATTTTGAACAGAGTTCCTTTCAAAGTTCGCTGGTGATATATCTTATTTTCTCTTAACATTCTTATAGCAAATCATGGCATAAAAGTGATTATATTTAAGGTTCTTATCGTACCAGGAAAGACTGGTTAAAAACAAAATTCCGATCAAAAGATTTGTAAAACAAAATTATGCCAAGAAGCAAGGGCAAGTTCGGTACTTGCTCGACAAGCAAAGTCAAATAGAAGAAAGTCATTTAAGGTCAAAGCAACACACTCAATAGCCCTTTGGCTTTCAATTTAATCATGACGCTTAATTTTTCAAATGTTACCTGTGCTGTCCAGGGCAGTGTACTCTACTCCGGCATGTTCAACCCGTGGAGGACTGTCCTCCAAATGCTTCTTGTCCATGACGTAGTAGCAGACAAAAATCAGAAGCAACATGGCGGCCATGATTAAAATGGTGGCATTTGGTGAAACACAGGCCCATGTCGTCATGGCTACAAGATAAGAATGATAAAAACTTGAATTAGCGTCTTCTCAATTCAGTAAAGAACTTGACTATTGCCCAACATCGAATATAGAATTGAGGTGAAACGAAACATATCGAGCCTGGTGCAGATACAGAGGCCTAAAGATCATCTAAGGGTGTTGGTAAGTGTTACCAGCCCAGTGGACATCGCTATAAGCCATAATGCGATGATTGCTTATGTCCCGTCCACACTACGCTGGGGGAATTTGAAACCGGAGGTTTCACTCTGAAAATCCATCTTAAATGTTTTCCGTCCACACTACGCCGGAGGAATTTGAAAACTCTACGATAACCGGTGATTCTGGATTCGTGCTAAATAATCACGTGATATCGTGATGTCATCGTTTTTAAAAGGTACATTTTCAAAGTGTCTGTGTTTTCCGTCCACACTGAAAACCAAAGCCGGCGTTTTCAAGTAACGCCGGTTTAAAGACCGTTTTCGTGCACGACGTATTAGTGTGGACGGTAGGTTTTACCGTAGAAATAAAGCTGCGTTTTTTTTCACCCCTGTTTACATTGTTATCGTGATTCGTGTCTTGGTCGAATATTTTATTTTTGATTCTCGTCACAATTTGATCTCCTAGTCACAATTACGACAAGACACGAGTAACAAAGTATCCACATCCACTGCCGGAAACCAAACCGCAGAGAACCTCAATTGTTTTCTGCTTTTAACTATTTTTCTCATATTATTAATTACGCTTTCTGATTTTATTTATGAGAACGCGATTTGAAGTTAAAAGATAAACATATTCTCATCACCCATTTATTTGACATTCATTGATATTGTACCGAGAATTTGGCTGTTGATCAGTCTTGGAATAGAGAGCAACAGCTGCTCGGCTCGACTGTGCTATTTTTTAGTTCTCGGAAGTGTGAAATAAAATATTAATCAAAAGAAATGCGAATTTTAAATTGATAGCAAATGTATACTCTGTGGTGTGGCGTTAAAAGGAACGACAAATTTAGCAGTTTTACCACACAGACTGTAATATTACAACTGAATCGAACAAATAAACACAAACTTACCTGTGTAATATAAGGGTGCTAACACAAAACCCGCCCCTGTGCCTGCGGAATAAGCAGTTACTGTGACTTCGTGATAAAACGAGGTGAGAGCGAGAAAAGTCACTTCACCAACGCCGTAACCAAACGAAGCTATACCAACGCCAATTAATTTCCAATAAACCTGTTTAGAAAACGAGAGCATGAGAAAACCGCCGATTCCACTCAAGAAAACCGTCGTGATGCGGGCAAAATACGGAATCTTTTGCATGAAGTAAGGCGCGATTAACGTGACAAGAAAATACGGTCCGATGTCCGCGACGAGGACCATAGACGTTTGAATAAATGTTCCCGCTAGAATATCTTGAGCACCGGCGATGACCAAGGAATATGTGGCGTAAATCAAAGTTCCAAAGATGAAAAACGCAGTGACCGTGCGGAGTCGTTCACGTTCCTCTTGGTCCGGTTTAAAGCCACCATTGTTGATTGGCGTCAATGCAGTCCTGTTATCTGTGGCCATTTCAATATTCGGTTTTACACTCGAGTAACGGTGATCAAGCGTTTGTAACCCGAATAATTCTTTGCAAAGCGTAAGAGGTATAAGTCAGTTTTGCCTCAAAATTTCACATTCTGTGATTCCGTTTTTGGTACAACAACTTCTTGCAGGGTTTTCTTTAAGTAGAGACGACAGCTGGCTTTCACAGGCTGGTTTTCAAAATGCCATAAAGAAGGAAAATCAGAAAAGGAGAGCTAAACTGATCTGTTCGGCTGACTGATATCTTCTTAATTTGTCCTGGAAGGTTTTTGTTACAATGACGGTCTAAACCGTCGAAGGTAAAGTTCGAACACTGACGAAAAAAAGTCGTTTTGGTACAAACTGGAAGAGGCGAACGAATTATTAATGAAGTTTTAATTGCTTTCGAATCAGCATATTTGCATTTTAGTATTTAGTAAACCAATCAAAGTTTGTGTTTTGATTATTAAGAATTCCTATCAGGCATGATAATGTTATCACATTGTGTGGCTGGTGTGATGCCACTCATGACAGCTATGTTGGTTACACGCGTCGGCATCTCTACCAACGAATCGATGAACATAAAAGATCTGGATCAATATTCAATCATAGCCAAAGTCAACATCCATCAAGAACAATAACATCTAACATGTTTCACATTCTTAAGAAATGCTCCAGCAAATTTGATTGTCTTCTATACGAAATGTTCTTTATTCGCGAGCACAAACCGTGTCTAAATATT
This sequence comes from Platygyra sinensis, assembly GCA_019787425.1. NCBI lineage: Eukaryota > Metazoa > Cnidaria > Anthozoa > Scleractinia > Merulinidae > Platygyra > Platygyra sinensis. Next base: position 96,610 of record JAHPZR010002044.1, read on the forward strand.
CAAAGTGACTCGATAAAAGCAAAACTTTTCACCTAGCCTCTAGGGACTAAGAACTTGAACTTGAACATTAATATTCTTGTTATCTGTTGAATGTTATTTTTTGACCTGATGATGGTGTCATGAGGACACCGAACCGTTGTTTTAAATATGCTTCTTCCCGTAATTTTCATCGTCAAATCGATTATTAACAAACTAAGTCATTTCTCCTTAGTCAAGAAAGCACACACTTGAAACATAGTTAGTAACTATGCTTGAAAGGGGTAAACATACAATGTGAAAAATTGTGCCTAAGTAAAATACTAATAATCAAAGCCTTTCTCTTTCAGCTACGCTCCTTATCATCGTCACAACCAGATCTTTTTGGCTAAAGTTTGAAATCGAAAGCAATCCCGACAGAGAGGCAAACAAAGTAATCACATGAACCGTGATAAGCACATGTTGGGGAAAGATATTAATTGACACTGAGCTAAAAACCACCCTCGTAACAATTTTCTTTCCCAGTCCTCAACCAACAATATATGTTTTGCACTTCAGTCAAAAACACAAATAGTAATTTAAGACTTACGAATTAAGTTTAAAGAGCGGGCAAAAGTCAAATTACATAATAAAACCGTAAAATCATCAAAATACTTTCTGAAATGAAAATGTCTTGAGCGTCTCTTAAGTAACCGAATTTCCACCAAACCACAATAGTTCTCTCTCGAACAATAAAATGTTCTGGCGAATATAAGTTCATTTTATACGCTAATACAGCTGTTTAAAACTACTGATGTCTCATTTGAACTAGATGCTCCATTTGCGCATCACTTAATTACTGTAATTGAGAGATATGTATTCTTCAGTTTTTATTCTTCTTCGCTCCCTGCAGTTGTTGCTGCAAGCAAACTTTAGACCTGAGGAAATGTCCAGTGGCATAACTAGTTTGTTAGACGGGAACTAACGTATACAACGTGGCGATGTAATAATTTAACTTAAATGCTAGTCATGTAAATGTTTTAGGTGTTTAAATAAAGTGATTCAAGTTACAAAAGAGATGCTCCACGCTCAACAGTCATTGTCTACAAGGGACACTTATCACTACCACATCTATGGAAGACGTCGACAAAAAAGAAAAGGCGAGTCCCACATAAGCGAAGGTGTTGACGTCCGTTGCAGCCTCTAGTAGTTGACGACATGAGCCACTCTCCGCTGACTATTCCAATGCCAGCGATACTCTAAGGTAGTGCCCTGGTTCTTGATTGACACATTTTCATCGATTGAGTGTGCCAAGTTTCGTAGTTGGCAGTATCCATCCCTGATCTTTATTCCGTCGTGCTAATCCCAGTACAATTTTTAAGGAGTGTTTCAGTTCGTTGATACGAAAAGTTGTCAGGAAGGGATTCATAGTTGAATTTACAAATAAGAACACTGTGGACGATTCTTTGAACGCGAGAAACCATCTTTGTTTGCCACAGTCATTGTATTTCTCATAAAGAAGAGTTACAACAAAATACGGGAGAAAAGAAATAATTAGTAGAAGTAAAATGAGGAAAGAAGTTGCGGCAATCTTTCTCTCCATTCGTGCATTTTTTATTCGATGGATATCTTGTAGAGTTGAGTTTCTGGCCGACATCGTTTGTTGTTGTAACACAACCCGCCCTCTTTTTCTTAAAAAGAAAAATATCGCTAAGTAAGCTAAAGTGGTTGTGGTAAGAGAAAATGTAGTGTGCAAATGAACATCTATTATGCGGTAGACATCCATTGAAACTTCAGCAAGTTGAAGTGAGGCAAAAATCAAGGAAAAGACACAGATAACTGTGATGAATAGCACGACATTTCTTGGGCTGATTTTGCGACGATAGAAATGAGGCCAGACAGTCGCGATGAGTCTGTCAACTGACATGGCAGTAGCCAAGAGAACAGAACTGTTAATTCCAAAGTATCCCAGTATTGTAACGACGTCTCCTTCCTGAGGAATTTGACCGTCTCCGAACGCACATAGAAGTCGCATCACTGCTTCCCCAGAGCATACCACGGTACCAATGAACAGGTCCACTGCAGTTATAAACACCAGGAACATCGAGAACGGTTTTCGGAAACAGCGCAAAGGATTTCTGTACAACACTACCATGATAAAGCCATTGGAAACTGAAATAAAAAGGAACAGAAAAGCCAAGACTATACCACTTCCTAGACACAATGCTTTTTCGAAATCACGATTCATGGTAGTCTTGCTGAAAAAATTGAAATTTTCTAGTCTATAAGATAAATGGCACAGGTGCCCTCTGCCTTTCTTTTTACTCCTGTCAACGTTAGACTAACAGGAGCTGTATGCGAGAGTAACCTTCAGCTTTGTGCATATATTATGATCATCATCGAGCACCTGCCTAGAATGGAGTTCTTACGCAAATAGAAATTTAATGCTTTAGTACTGAGAAAATCGGAAAACACAGAAAAGAGTATCTATAGGTTCAGATAAATAAAAATCCAATTGCATTGATGATTTTGTGATAATTGAAACTTTGCAAAACTTGGTTAGAAGTAGAAGAGAAAACTTTTATTACCGCGATTTTCAGTAAATGAAAGCAGCCCGCGATTCCGTTGTTTGAAACACTTTAAGTATTGTGTTGTTGTAGTTTCTGGTCAACAAAAGTTATCTAATGGCTGTCATCTTGATTAAAAATAAAATTAACTGACTTTGGAAATAGCGACAAGTTTCCAGTGTTTAATTTAATGGACTGAGAAGTAAATGGAAATTGAAATTTCATGTTGTTTCTAGACAGCTGTCATTATTTTCACTGATAATAAAACTGGCGTGCTTTGAAAATGACAAGAAGTTCTGAGTGTATGAGTTAATGTTATGAGAAGTTAGAGAGGTAGATTATTCTTTCTTGTGAGAAGCAATTCGAAATTAAAATTTCATAAATGTTACAGGACATCTGTCGTCATAGAAAATAATAATAGAAACTACATGCAGCTGTTCTATTTGCAAAATTTATTTCAGATATAAAAATTTAAGCTAAAAACACTAAAAGCAAAACTAAAAATATATCTAGCAGCCTTGAACTCTGTATCTGGCTCGATCCTGTTTAAGGTCACATGCCAGGGCCCTCCCGCAGTATTTGGCAAGGCTGGAAATTTCCTCGCCATTTTTGACTTGGGCAAAAATAGGTTGTTAGTGTCGAGAAGAATGGTAAAACGTTTGAATATTTTGTTGGAGTTAGAGTTATGCTAAAACTGAACTGCATAAGAGCCAAGTGTCTCATCAGGCCGGAACATATTCCGGTTTTGATCTGTAGCATGAAGCGACAACATTTACGCATTGACAGGTTACCCATCCCGTCACGAAGTGCAGGTGCATGTGATCAAGTTAATACTGATAACTGATGCAAAATAATACTGTGCTCTGCATGGTGCACTTAGAAAACAAAGATAAATTTGTCAACTGTTAAAATGTGCCCGTAGAGTCAGTAGGGAGTTTTAGCAAATCACGACGGCTACGGCGAGGAGAGCGTCACCAAACAAAAGGTTTAATGAGCAAAACAATAGCTGTGCACGTGCGTTTTGAATCTTGGTACATTTCTTTGCCGTCCTCTGCAAAACAACAACGTGAAATGACTAAGTTCTATTTATTTTGGAGAACGCGAACCGCAATGGCTAATTTCTGGAAACTTCTTTTGGAATAGACCTCTTTCGCTTGTACATTTTGTTTTCCCAATACAGACCATGTGATGATACTCAGGAGATTTGATCCTTTGTCTTGTTCATTAAAAAGAGTACATGCAGACATATTCATGCTTGCATGTACCCTTTTTAATGAACAAAACAAAAGATCTAATCTCCTGAGTATCATCACATGATCTGTATTGGGAAAACAAAATGTACAAGCGAAAAAGGTCTATTGAACGCTGTCGGTGCATGTTTAGCCTCAGCAAGTTTTTAGACCGATTGGCCGTACTGAAAAGATTTGCAGAGTTGCGACATTCGAACGTAAAGTATAAATTCATTTTTTACAAGGCGTCATCCAGGCCGTCGTCGTCGTCATTGCTTAAAACTCCCTAGTGTGAAAAGGATCTCGGGTTACGAGCATGATGAATGGCAAGCTGTTGTATTCTCACGGTCATTGTTCAAACGTCAAGTAAAACAGAAAATTTTTATCAGACCATGCGTTGTCTATGGATAATGCTCGTAACCGCCGTTTGTTATCTATTCCTTCTAAAGTTGAAATGGCCGAAGAACAAGAATATTTATGAAGCTGTTCAGTTTTTGTAGATCTCTCCTCTTTGATGTATAGGTTGCCCGTGATCTTGTGTTAATTGTAACTTGAAGACTTCTTCATGTGGACTGGGATGGAAATCGCGTTTCTGCCATGCAACTATGCGTGAAAAACCTCTATGACTAGGAGTGTTTCTACTCCCCCCTGGATGTGATGCTAGTCCTTCGCAGTTTACCCCCAGCCATTTATACACCTGGGTGGGATAAGGCATTGTGAGAGTAAGGGGCCGGTCGCACTAGGTAGAATTTTTGTTTACTTTGCAAAAAAAAAAAAAAACTGTCAAAGAGTGTTGTAGACGAAGTGCGACCGGCGTTTTTCGCCTTGACAAAATTTAACCGTACCAAACTTCACAGAAGCCGCGACAAAAATTTTTTGTCGGGCGATTTTATCGCACTTTTTTGTTTGTTTTATGTCACAAAATCCATTAGCACCTTCCATACTACATTAACGCGCGATCAAAAGTGCGCCAAACTGAAAAGTACTTCAGTGCATCAAGTCCATCAAGCATGGACAGAGAAAATTTCGCTCGCTTTCCGTACCAAAATTTCGATTTTCAGCGGTTTCAAGGAGCAGCTGGCGTTGGGTCGTACATGTCATTACTGACAGATGAACAGCAACAGAGAGGGAGTTCATTTAACCATTACGGCTCCCAAATTTTTCCAAGCCAGATCAGAAACGAATAACCAAGTTCAAGATCTATTTCCCCCGAACCTACTTCTTCTATTGCCGATACCTCTGCAGCTGCTTCACAGAAGAAGAAACCGTATGAGTATGAAACATTGAAAAGGGCAAACAATGCTAGTAGAGGGGGGCGTTGGGATTTTCGGTTTTGCGGATTTGGCCAATGTTTGGTTCGGTTTTTCGGTTTTCGCACTTGAAAACTGCGGTTTTTCGGTTTTGGGGTCTTTCACGGTTTGCGGGTTTTCTCGAATTTAGTCTTTGGTTTTCGGTTTCCGTCAACAATGAAGGCGGTTTTTCGGGTTTTTTTATCCAGTGCATTTTACGGTTTTTCTGGTTTTGCCAAGGAAGGTCGCGCTAAATACGGCGCAATTCCAAGGACCATTTATATAACGTTCTACCCTTTCTTTTGGAGGAATAGATGACAAGCCTAGTCTGTTTAGCAGCCGTTATTTGGGTCGTAATACGGAAAAGCTTAAGATAACATCAATACAAAGGACTATTTCTCAAATATCAAGCGGCTGGGATAATATCTTGTAGATTTTGATCTTTAGACTGGACCATGGAGGTCTAGAGCTCAATTCCTTTTCCTCACAGGAATAACACTGCGCTCACTCGCTCCGTTCACGTGGAATAAAAGCAAAAAGAGACTGTTTGGTTGTAAAGTAGTAAAAAGTAGTTAAACAAATGAATAAAGATGGTAAACTTAGTTTGGCTGTAAAATGCGACTGCCATACGCACACATATGAAATGAATTCTGACAATGGCAATCATAAAGCAACTTCAGAATTTGGTGTTTCTTTCAAACAAAAATCACCTATACAATCATTTTATTGCGCAATTTAATTCTAGCTTCCCATCTGAGCTTCCCGTTGAGCCAATTTACAAAAATAATAAGCAAATTTTTGAACTGCAATGAGTTCTGCACTAACGAGGGACGAGGGAATACCCAGAAAGAACTTTCATTGGCAAGTAAAACAAGTTTAGAAGTGGAAAAATTAAATAACAGTGAGATTCTCAAGCCTACGAGGCTTTGTCAGTGAGGGCTTTTATTTCGGTTTTCGGTTTCGGACGAAATTTATTGCGATTTTGCGGTTTTCGGCGATTTTTTGCGCGGTTTTGCGGTTTCTAATAGGCCCCTACGCTCCCCTCTAGGACTAGTAGACTGACGTTTTAGGCAAAAAAGATTAGATTGTCACTTCCCAGTGCGACCGCGATTAACAAAAAATTTGGAACAAAAATTTGTCAAACCAAATTTTTCCTGAAATTCGGCCGAGCTTACAAATTTTTTGTCGCCTAGTGCAATCGGCCCCTGAGTGTCTTGCCAACGAACACGACACAATATCCCGATCAGGACTTTAACCCGGACAGCTCGATCTGGACGCGATCACATCAAACGTGACGCTTCCGCGCCTCCAAAAGTGATTTGTTTTGCGCGATGTTATCTGTCGATAAAACTGGCTTCAGTTATCCAAATAACGTAGTATGGATAGGACCCGAAGATTTCGAAAAGTACGCCATCCAAAAGGCTTTGTAAGACTTATAACCGAGATTTTGAAAAACGATATCTTCAAGTGTTTGGACTGAAAACAAACTAAGACAAGACAATTTTGTACGAGATGCATCACGCACCAAGGCACATTTTAATTTTGGCATATTGAAATCGGTTCATTTAATTAACCAATTAGCATACGCGTTCGTCATTACTAGCTGCTGTGACTTCGTGCCTGACATCATTCTAAAAAATAATGAAGAATCCTCTAGTGAACCATGGTGGACATGGTGTTGCATGAGTGATTACCTCTTTTCGTGACTTCATGGCTTGAGCACTTCTTTTGTTTTCACATCTCTTATCTAGTCAGTTACTAGCTTATCAATAACATGAAAGAGCAAGCAATCACAAAGTAAAGTTCACGGCAAGAATAAATCGCGCAGTGCATTTACGCAGAGAGTTCCCAAAAGAATGAACAAGATCACGGCATGGTTTCGTTTGAGCTGTCAATTTAAACGAGAAAATGTGGGGCTTAGGGTATCTAAATAAACAATAGTTAAGATTTAGTGCGAAAATAGTGCTCGGATATTTGTCCGCGGACATTATCTGCTCCGAGAAGAAAGCAGTTTTTCAAGAGCGTAGCTCAAGGAAAACTGTGAGTATGAAGGAACAGATAATGTCCAAGGACAAATCTCCAAGCAACAAATGGAGGCTTTTGTGTTTATTATCCTTCAAGTATTTTTCGCAACACGAGCGGTTTTGAAAATTGGAGAATATCCTCGGATATCACAATGTCATGTTTAATCATGGCCCGGGGGTACGTACTCCCATATATGGACTATGTAGGTACGTGCCGCGGAATAGGGTATGGTTTTTTAGGTTCTCTGTCCCTAAATAGAGTAACTTTTTTTACCCTTTTGTTGCTGTGTTCTTGGTGTGGTCCTTAGATGGGGTAGCTAAATTGTATTATACTGGAGTGTGAAAACGCCCGCCTAACCAAATGTTTGGGCCTTAAAGAGGGTATCCGTTTTCGCTTTCTTAGTCCTTATATAGGGTTAGGGTTCGAGAACCTTAGCGGCACACCCCTATCCAAATTTCGCGGGAGTACTCCCGGGAATCATGGCGGCCATGTTGCTTCAGGGCTTCTGCTACTACGTCATGTACAAGAAGCATTGAGAGTCTCCCAGTCCCCCAACGGACGATCACGCCGGAGTATAGAACAGTGAGCACAGTAAGAAACATATTTGTCAAGGAGTGCTTATTCAGTACAAATTTGAAGAGCATTGTCGTCCAAAAAAATAATTCGATATTATTGGGCTAAAACTCGACACTTAAGTTTAGTTGAACCTTCTTGTTGGACCACCAATTCACGGGAAGCGACTGATCACCTCCAGCAAAAGACTACCTCCCCAGAATACCAAACTTTTACCTGTTATTTCACTCTAGTCGGGACCTCTTGGAAGAAACCACGCCTTTCACTTGACACATACCGCTGTCCGATTACGCGCATTACGGTCGAAAAAGTCGTAAAACTTTAATACAACAGTAAATAAGTTCAGAATGCCTAACTTGGCCTCAAAGATGGTTGCCTACATCCCCTTACATGTAACATTCAGTAGCTATCAAGAGTGTATCAATCGAGGCAGACGATATTGCTCAATCATTCGTTAACTTGCTTTCGTTCCACTTCCACTTCCACTTTCAATGCAAACAACAAATGGCCGTAAAAGGTTACCTCGGTCGTCTGTTCTCCATTGCGGTAGGGTAATGTCAGTGAATTAATAAGTTCGTGAAAAGATTTCCACAGTATCTACGCAGTTTGGCTTTACACACTTTTTTACAGTTATCAGTTGACATTTTTCAACAGACAACCAAACCGACCATCATCGGCATAATACGGACACCGCCGGCAGTTGGTTTCCAGTCTGTCTGGGAGAAATTCACAGTCATTCGTCAGATGCTGCCCGGTCTGATACTGTTTTTTATCGCATTGCTATAAGAAAATATGATCACTAAATGCGTTGTTACAACCCTGGCATTTCTTGACGCTCCTTTCAAACCACTACCGATGTTATTTGTTTGTGCTGGTGGCTGATGAGGTGGATGAAAGTCATATGTTATGACATTGTCTTACGTCAAAGAAGAATGGATGCAGAAAGCTTCCCTTATTTTTGGGTTCTCTCCACAATAGCAGCCATACATTTTGCGTTCGTTCTTCCTGGCGGCTTGGTACCGATCTTCACGAGTGTGTAGATCGTTTTCCTGCTGTTGTTTACCTGCGGCGCAACGATCCGTGTTTTCTATGTCGATGACATGTTATTCTTCAGAATTAGTCTCGATGACCGTTGTCAGAGGTTTGCCATGGCCTACATTTTAGTGTCCTTGGGAGGGGGCATACTTGCTGCTGGTTTGTTAGGCCTTTCGAAACATGCGAAATACCCTGGGTGCCAGAGGTGTTTTTTTTTTCGTAGCGTAGCTGTGATCGCGATTCTAGCCAGGATCTCGATCGCGGCTTCTTCACCCCCAATCGCAGCTTTGCTACGAGAAAAAAAAACCCTCTGGCACCCAAGCTACATGTAAAATGTCAAGTTAAATGAATTCTGTTTTCCATAAACATGCGTTTTATTGTCATGTTTGTTACCGTGGTTTGTATGTTATTTCTTATTGTGCTGTAGCCTGCGAGCAGGCTCACTTGGGAGCACAAGCGCGCGCGGCGTAGCCGCGAGCACGAATTCCGCCGGATCGCTTTGCTCTTCGCCGCTCGCGCGTGTGACTCAAGGGCGAGCCTGCTCGTAGGCTAATTATGCTGTATATAGCTCAATAATTGCCGTGTTTCCATGACAACTGATCGGTGCGCATAGAAACTCGTCGTTCAAGAGCGGCACTTCCCCAACCCACAAGAGGAAATGACCCACATGGCGATTGTCCGAACCGAAGGCTTACCCAAGTAAATCTGCAACAAAGCGATAACAGAAAAACAGAAATAAAACCAGTCTATGAAAGTCTTAAGTGCGGTGCGGTTTCACAAATGAAAAAGGTAAATTAACCATTCTTTTCTGATCACAAAACACGGCCTTTTGGCGAGTTACAAAACACGGATCGTTTGTTGACAACGAATTTACCGAGCTACAGGTTTGAGAGTTCAGAGAGTTGGCCATTTGCCGAGCTACGAGGAAGATTTGTTAAAAGCTCTAAAATAAGTAGTCCGTCTTTTCCATTAATATGATGATGATGATGATGATGATGATGATGATGATGATAATAATAATAAAAATAATTCCACTTTATTTACATCTTTGAAAAAACCTAGTTACGAATACTTTGAAGAAACTTATGCTAGTTTACAATACTTTTAAAAAACTAGTTTACAAAGCGTTAAAACATGAAATCCTAAATGCAATATTAAAAAATTTTTGGCTACTCTAAAACTCTGTGAAAGTAATCTACTGATCTCTGCAACGAGTAATCTCATTCCACATGTGAATAAACAACACGAGCCTCGGCATGAAAAACATGTACATTTTGAAACGCGACTAGAAAGCTGACCGAGATGGCCATCACGGTTAAACAAGTTTAGAAATATTATCTAAAAGTATGCAGAACAATCACAAATTAATAATAATAATAATAATAATAATAATAATAATAATAATAATAATAATAATAATAATAATAATAATAATAATAATAATAATAATAATAATAATAATAATATTTCTTGAGCTCATATAGATGTTTAACATTTGATTTTTTACACACTTAATACAGTTTAGATAAATATTGTACTCACAATCGGTGAAAGAATCCGTCCCAAAAAATCTCGACTGGAACGCAATTCTTTTGTTGAACTTTTTACATTTCAAATAGAATAATAATCTCCCGATAGTATGCAAATTTGTTTAGCTATTATAGTGGAGTGGTTGAAGAATTTGAATACCTCGTTAGTCAGGAGGAACGTCTCATTGTTTTATTATTGTAGCAGCTGGTATTGTTCTAGGGCTAGGGGGCATTGTTTCTGTTGTTTTATTGTACTCTCAAAGGGTATTAGCAAGCCATTCATGTGAGACCTGAGCTTACGAGAGCTGCTTCATGACCCCTCAACAATGATGGAGAGCGGCGTCCTTCACAGCTGGGAACTCTGTTCGTTTACTTTCTAGGACGTCAGCAGCGACAAAAGTATCACGACTCTGTCCCGTAAAAGTGGAACATGCGGGGCTCCAGCAAAAGCCAAACGGCAGCGCTATCCGTTGATGACGACCATGATGGAATTAAACGACTCAACAATGGACAGGAACGCGAGCGACTGCGCACAGTCGCAGCATTTTTCATCTTTGGAACTTTGATTTACGCCACATATGCCTTGATCATGGCTGGTGCTCAAGATATTCTAGCGGGAACGGCAATTCCAACTTCTGTATCTTTCATCGCATTGGTTACACCGGGTTTTCTTGTCACTTTAATCGCACCTTATTTCATGCATAAAATTCCGTACTTTGCTCGCATAATGACGTTTTGTTGTACAGGAATCGGTGGTTTTCTCATGCTAGTGTTTGCCAAGCAAGTTCATTGGAAACTAATCGGAGTTGGGATTGTGTCGTTTGGAAGCAATTTTAGTGAAATCACTGTTTTGGCTTTCTCGTCGTTTTATCACGAAGCAACATCGACAGCTTTTTCGGCAGGAACGGGAGCAGGATTTGTGATGGCTCCCTTATATTACTCAGGTGAGTGTCTGTCTCCTCTATTGACTATGGTCTGTACGTTGAAATAAGCGCCATTATTTCTTTGCATTTTTATTATCACACTGCTTGATTGAGTGCTGTTGAATGAGTCATCACTCCAGCATTCCCACCCCATTTGCCTCGAATCTGCGTCACGGATTGGCTATTTTTAAGAGGATCCTTCTGGGATTTCGGAAACTACGAGTTATCTAAACATAGTTTGAGACTGATTTACCTTGAGATAAAGCTTGTATGGGGAATTTTAAAACTATCCCAATATTTACCCTGTCTTGCTGAAGCGTAAAAATTCAAACAATAACAGCAAGGTTTATGGCAAGATTTCCGTATAACCCCATACATTTATTATGCATACAGTTCTTTGTTTAACTTGACAATTGCGGAAACAATAGCCTCCTTTGAGACTTATTCGCTTTGAATAACTTTAAAGTTTACCTTTTTTTTCTAAGTGTCGCATACTTTTGGACTTTTTCCGAATTTTCCGTCAAAAATACTGAAAAACGAAGCGATTTCTTGAAGACTTAGAAAAAATTTTCGAAATTAAAATCTAAAGTACCCAAAACGGAAATGTAATATGACAAATTAGGACGCATTTACCGTGTTTTTAAACAGAACGCAGGCTTATAACTGTTTACATAATAGCGATTTCGAACATTGCGCTAGTTCACAAATGCGTATATAATAGTGTTTTAGGCCTTATCACATACGGGGCAAAATTACTGAATGCTGATTGGCTAAGACAGAGGGCATTTTTTCTTAATTTTTGTAATTGCCCCGGGCAAAATTACTTGATGCTGATTGGCTGAGCACGCCTGCATTGAGTTGGTTTCCCGCTTCAAACGGATTTTGAAAAGAAATTTCAGAAACGCATCGCTTCTGAGTTTGATCTAAACACGGTTATTTCATCTTAACGTGAAAGAGAATCAACATGCAAAGCGCAGTCTTTTGTTGGAAAAGCAAAAGGATTTTTCCGACTAAAAATGCATTGATTCGCAGCCTGAAAAACGTTTGAGTGGAGACGGCTGGTGTTGCACGAAACATAGAATTACAGAACTTCATGGCCGCCAAACTAATTTCTTCGTTTTGCTTCGGGTCGCCTTATTAGTATTACAGCTCACTTTATCGGCGTAAAAACAGCGTAAATTTTGTTGGTACGTGAAGTTTTCACAGTGGAAAGGACAGTTTTGGATTCAAGAAGTTATTAGAGCTCGTTTGGACACTTGTTTACGTCTATCATCGATCGAAGAACAAGTAGTTTCAAGCCGTTGCAAGCTTCGTAAAACAGGTGAATAAAATTAGATTGCTTATAGTTTTTGTTTGTAAAGAAGTGGCTTTGAGTGAATTGAACCAAGTTGCTGTGTTTTGCTTACTATTATAGTAGGCTTTCCCCGTGTTACTGCTAGCCTGTTAAATAATGACAACCGGCAAACCTGTTTACGCGACGGCAAGACCTTGAACCTTTGTACAAAATTTTGCCCTTTATGCGATAAACAAGTAATCGCAAGTGCTCTCGGGCAATTAAGGATTAATTTCACTTGTATTTTCAAAGTTTTCCAAATTGCCCTCGTCGCTTCGCGACTCGGGCAATTTTGTAAAAACTTTGAAAATACTCGTGAAATTAATCCTTAAGGTCATTCCCCAGTATTGCATTGCGCATCCCTACTGCGCATAATTTTACGCGTGATTTAGCGCGCGCACATTAGAAAATGGCGGCTTTTTCTTTACGACTGGACCTCGCCGAAGAGGTAAATCGACATTTTCTCGAAAACAAGTACGGTGACCTATCATTTTTTTCTGTCGTTTTGATTTGATTAGTAAATTTCTCTATGTAAAATAAATATGGGCCAATTCTCAGCGTTGAGAAAAAAACAATCGTCGGAAACGTGAATTTAGCAAGCAATCGTGCTGCTCTTATAAGGGTTTATATGGTATAAACAAGGTGCTGTTGCTCCTAAACGAACATGGGGACCCCTCATTTTTATTTCCAAATTTAAGTTCCTATAATGTAAACAATCATTTGGCAAAGTTTGAGAAAAATCTCAGTGTAGGTTCTATTTCAGTGGAATGACCTTAATTGCCCTCGGCCCCATGCGATTACATATACTAAGCAAAGGCTGCTTGCGGTTAGCTATTAACTGTTGATCGGGTCAGCTACTATCTTACTAATTTTGTAAATGATATCGAAGTGAAATGAAATTCTTGCTTACCTTCATCGTGTCATTCCGCGTTTTAGCCCTTGATTTCCTTCCTCAAATTTAGTCCCATGCGTTGAAGCTGTGTATTTTGTTTCTTTCCTTCATAAAGTGGCGATCAGATCACGAACAGTGCATACAAGAACAATTTACGCATCTTTGCGTACTCGCATATAAGTCCGCGATGTGCTTGATAATGTTTCCAAAAGGATCGTCTCCATAGTGCTGATGCCACAACCATTCCCGTAGATATATCTTTCATAGGGATCTTTGGATGTTCCTGTACGAGGGAAACCTTGTTTGACTCCCGTCGATGTATTTTCAGTGCGCACTTATGCCATGCCATTGCAGTTTCTTCTCGAACATCGCGATTCGTATCCATCTCGCGATGAAGCTCGTCTCCACCTCCATGCTTTGCTAAAATTTTCCGGCGGACACTTTATTGACGACGTCAGCAGGTTGTTTTCCTTGCACCACTGTATACACTGGTCGTGATCCACCAAAATTTTGCAGAGTTTAATAAAATTTATTGAAGACATTGATGTGTACCTAACTAACAGTACTGCTGAAGTCGAAGGAAATAAATCATTCCCTCTCCCTTTTATTCACCAGGGACCCACAAATGCGATGCATATTTTCGTGCAGCGTGCAACATGCATTAAACACTTGAATAAGTAAATTGTCATGCAAATTTTTGGGAATGCGATCGACTCAGGTATAATATAAATTGTTTTTGGAGGGGTAATTCTCAACTGAACCTCGTAGTGTAGTGGTGTAGAAGAGAGACTGGTAGGCGAGAGGTATGCTAGAGGTAAGTGGTTCGAGACCTTATATGATACAAGAAAAAAGAAAAAAAAGATGCGTAAGGAGCCTGGGTAATAGAGAGGAGAAAAAGAGAGGAGAACGGAGCTAGAAGTAGAAGAGAATCGGCGAAAACACCGCGCGCGATAGCCCGCAACAGCTTGCAATCAAATCCTCTTTTATTCATACGGTAAGTAGTAATTGTCAATGTATATGTATATAATTGTATATATTCAATACCTTAGGGAGTTGCTATTGTCTTCAAAAACAAAAGAACGCATACATAATTAATGATTCTGCATGCATAATAAATGTATGGGGTTATACGGAAATCTTTGGGCCGTCACGAAGCTCTTCGGAACGTCTCACAGGATTGGTTGACAAAATTATATACAAACAATGGTAACAATGGACCCTAACCCTAAAACAATAGAGCTTCGTGCCAACAAGATCCAATGAAATTAGAGGTTCTAGAGAGCTTCGTGACAACAGAAATCTTTCCCTGATCACCCAAAATAACTAAAGAGCTAAACTAGTTGCCAATTCATTATTTGTGTACTGAGTATGAATTTCTCTCACCAAGATCAGTCTGCTTTGCCACTTTTAAGCATTTAAAACTGGTAAAGTAATGAAAACACTTATGATTTTGTTTGCCGGGAACGTGTCCAACTTCTTGGACACGTTTTATCTGCAAAAAGCAACATTCTTAAAGCTTTAGTATTTTTGTCTAATAGTCATGACAACATGGGCCTGTGTTTCGCCAAGTGTAACAATGCTAATCATGGCGGCCATATTGCTTCTGGGCTTTGTCTGCTACCACGTCATGGACAAGAAGCATTTAGAGTCTCCCAGTCCTCTAACGGATGAACATGCCGCTGTAGAGTACACCGTTCTTAATACTCGAGGTAATATATTGACGACGTAAAAAGATATGCACGTCCACTTGGCCTTGCAAAGGTTGGTTTTCAGTGCAGCATGAGCCAAGAAGAGACTTTTCTTACTCGGCAACCTTAAGCACAGGCGAGATTTTCCGAGAATAAAATCTTTCCAAAGCACGGCTTAAAACTTGTAGACTTTATGAGCTAGATCAAAAAGTCTGTTCATAAAAGCCTTGTACCGAAAAATATAGCTACAACAATTTATGTTGATAAGTATTATGATGATGCTATTAGTGAGCTATTCAGATTTCAATTCGCTTAATCCAACAAGAACTACAACTTAGCAAATTTAAGTCAGAATTTGTACGTTGAAAAATTACCGGCGAGGGAAACCTCCCACCATCTGACATGCAACAATAGTATATCCTAACTAGGAACGTGCACAAAAATGCAGAAATTGCCAACTTGACGTAAGCCTTTGAGGCGAGGGGGAGGGGGGCGTAGCTCCTTGAATTGCTGACTCCTCGCAGTGGGGAGAAGAGCGAGTAAGTAGTCAGAGCTGTCGTAAACCAAAAAGACTGATGAATAATTGTGAAAAGTAACTTATCTTTCATAACGCGTCCAAGCCACTGAGGCAAGTTAGACTACCAAATAATACAGAGAGTTCTGAAAATATTTCTTTATGCCGAATCCCAAGAGCTAGGAGAGGAGTATTGGCTAGGCCAAATTTCCATTTCGCTGGCTTAACGAACACTTTGTTACACTTTTACAGATGATGAATGCCAGAACTTCAAAAATGACGAAAACAACAGTGCAGAACCAGCCGAAGGAAACAGCACACAAGCTGGCTCTCTCTCAG
>JAHPZR010002044.1:117500-127272 GCA_019787425.1 Platygyra sinensis
GTTTCTCTGAATATAAGTCCGGCATTTTTCACTGTGGGCAGATTTCAAATGCAAATATACCCAAATTGTCTCTGGTCTCTGTTGGCTAACACAATTTGCATATGTACATTTTAACAGGAATCAGATGTTTAATCGTGGTACAGTCAAGTCAAGCCACCAACGGCTACAGACACCGAGTGGTCGCCGGTGAGGTTTGTTTTCAAGAAAGCGCCTCTTTAAACGACGCTCTGGCCTGAACCTTAGACACTTATTTTAGTGCCAGATAAAGCATTTCGTCGTTCCACGAAATACGCGTAAATCAACCACGAGCAACAGCAAGGCATGGAAGACGAAACAGCAGGACGTGAATTATTCCCGGCTAAGCAGGAAAATCACCAAGGGAAAGAAAAACCAGTAACAATCCTTGCTTTCTACATCTTTGGCTTCTTGATTTATGCGATTTACTCACTGATAATATCAGGTGCTCAAGACATTCTCGCAGGAACATTTGTGCCCACATCAGCCGTGTTGGTTGCCAACGTCGGACCGTATTTTGTTATTACTGTGGTGGCGCCGTATTTCATCCAAAAAGTCGCGTATTTTCCCCGTGTGCTGGCCATATTTTTTCTGGAGGCTACAGGACTTATCATGGTAGCTACAGCCAAGCGAGTTGGAGTGAGGCTGCTGGGGGTTTCATTGTCTTCGTTTGGATTTGGTTTAGGCGAGTTATCTTTCATAGCCATGACGTCTTTCTACCATGATACGGCAGTTAGCGCCTTCTCAGCCGGTACAGGGACTGGTATTTCACTAGCGCCCCTGTATTACACAGGTATCTTGTTTGTAAGACTAACTATTCTTACTATAATTTGCTTTATGTGCATCATAGTTTTTACTAACTAAATTCAAATGTGAACTGTGGCCGATGCAAATATTGTAGTTTATTGTTCTTGTGTATTGCCCGGCCCAAAATTCAGTTAAGTTTATATTATCCGTTTGGACAGTCACAGGGCTTTTCGAATCAGTTTAAATTGATTTATGTTAAGGAAATTAAAACGTCCAGCTCACCGACTCAAAATGCACTGTCACAAGTCAAAATGTTGCAGGTGTAGGATACGTGAAATAATCAGCAGAGTTGTCGATCTATTATACACTGTATCTTACTGATGAAGACGTTTTTCGCTTTTCAGTTCTGTGTGTATTGTATAGCTGGTGGAAGATATCCAACAATTGTAACAAGAAGCAATTGTCTAACATTTATTTTTTTTGTATGAAATGATCCCGAAAGCGGCTTCTTGAGATCAGCTAAAATCAATTTTAAATCCTCTAAAATTTATGCAGAATGAAAACGTTTATAGAATCATAAATTATAATGTTGGTCGTGATCGCTTTGACTTTTTTCTCCAATATATCACCAGGCTTCTCATTGGTTAACTCGTAGGTGATAAGCAAATTACTATTCACCTCCACCTCGCTGAATAATCGTTAATTTACGCCAAGGAATTACAGATGCTACAGATGTTCTTATTCAAACTTTGTTGTTATACCTCCCAACTCAAATAGGTTTTCCTATTTGAGGAGAATGTGTCACGTGTCGTGGGTCAGAACTCATTAACTCCCTAGGGCGAACAAAATTCACTACCTGTACCTCACTAACTTTCGACTCGCACGCGATCAGGTCGTGCTCCTCGAAACCGCAGCAAATTTGTGTGCCAGCCAGCGTCAAGTAAACGATTTTTTCGCCGATTTTTTCTAGTTTTGAGTTGGGAGGTAAAACAAAACACTTAATGACTGACCCCAAGGGAAACAAAACTCACTGTTTCCCTTGGGGCCAGTCATTAAGTGCTTATTGATTAAGACCCCGTCTACACTACGTCGCGTGGGAGTAATTTGAAAACGGAGGCTTCATTCTGAAAACGCATCAAATGTTTTTCGTCCACACTATGCCAGACGAATCATTAAAACGCAACAATCACCACTTATTTTGGATTTGTATTTGAGGAAAACTCGGTCACGGAAATCACGTGATTATCGCGGCATCATCGTTTTCGAAAAGCCCCGTTTTCAAAATTTTTTTCCGCCGTGCACGCGATTGCTAACAGCCTGGGTTTTCATCTTCCTCCGGTTGGAAGAGCGTTCTCGAACAGCTGCGTTTTCGTGACTGATTATTGTGGTGGGTAAGCTTAACTGTAGAAATAAAGCTGCGTTTTTAAATTTCTTCGGCATATTGTAGACACTGCCTAAATCTCAGTGTTCATGTTAATTCCTATTCTATGGTACCTTCCCACGCAGACGGTCTTAGGGCTCGTCACGCGTTCCTCCGCGCCCCATGTGGGGAAGAACGCGTGACAAGCCTAAGAACGTCTGCGTGGGAGGCTAATTCTATGGCACACTGAGCAGGTTTTCTGTCTATTCCACAGCCATGACAACATGGGCTTGCGTATCGCCCCCTGTGACCATTTCTATCATGGCGGTCAGTTTGGTGTTGCTGTTGATATTTTACGCTCTGATGGAACGAAAGCACTCTCAGTCTTGGCAGTCTACAGCAAATAGAATAACTCGCAAGGACATTCAATATTCACCTATCGATGAACAGGAAACAGACATCGGTGACGAGCATTTAAATTGGAAGGAAAAATGTTCAGCGATCAAAAGAGTTCTACCGATCATTGCTTCCATAATCAGTGCATGGATTGCAGAATATCTGATCATCCAATCCGTCATCACCACCATAGCGTTTCCGAGCGCTCCGTTTCCACCTCGCGACCACTATGAGTATTATATCTTCGTTTTCCTGTTCGGGGAACTGTTCGGTAGATCGTATTTGATCGTCTTGTCGTATCTCATGCCGAACGTAGCTCGAAAGCTAACCATACGCAGAATATGGTTTCTTGCGATAGCAGAGATCGAAATTTTAGTTTTCTTTTTGCTAGCGGCTTGGTACCGCTTCTTAAGTGACGTTTCAATAGTTTTGATTCTCGCCTTCATCGGTGGTCTGATAATTGGCGTTATGTATGTAAATATGTTAGCGATTTATTCCGAAATCGAGGAGCCGAAGTCCCGAGAGTTTGTTCTGGGGTACGCGTCTGCTGCGACTGGCGCTGGAGCGATTACCGCTGGCTTGTTAGGATTGCTGATCGAGCCATGGTTGCGTCGTCACTGTTTAAATGTGGCAGTTAATAGCAACTTCTGTTTCACTCGTTTGCAGGGAGGTGGAGTTTGTAAATAGACAAAGCAAACAACGACAGCAAGATAATTTTTTTCACTTATTAATTTTGAATGGGTCCAATTAGAACAATACTGATTCAAACCACAATGGATTCAAACGAAATAGATTTGGTATTGTTTCCCAACAAGAAGCGCAAAATTAACTTAACATATAACATGCGCTATCTCTGCTTAAATGGAAATTTGCGATTGCTGTTGTTGTATGGTCTGTTTGCCTCAATGCAAAACAACTGTAAAACAAACAAGCAAGTAGGGCAAAAATTTATCGATCGTTTTCAACAGTTGCAGGTTGGTGCTATATATGAACAACCCGCATGTGCAGGTAGTTCAGTCTAGGCTTAGATATTGTTTCAAGAATTCAAGAAGATAACCGCGTCTCTGAAAGGCATTGACAACATTGTTAACACCGACACCGATCGGAGTGACGAGAAGCGTTTGTAAATGAAAATTGTCTATATTGTGGAATCAATTTTACGGTAGGAAATAAGGTGTGGCCGTTCTTGGACCAAGGAAACTGTCTGCTAAAATGATGTAGGTAGAGTTAAGTATCACTGGGGAAAAGGGTACTGTATGGAATGAGGAGGCGGTACAGTCTATTAGGGGTAAATTTTATATAAAGTAAATGTTGGGTTCCTGTAGGATCTGCAGCCGAAATGTTTTTTCGCCATTGCGGAGAAAATATCGAGGACATACTGACTTTTGTCTGTAAAAAGAACTGAACATGGTGATAATGATAAAGGACTCAACACAAATGTTGATATGCTTGAATCACCGCAGTTTGTAAATTAGAGATAAAAATAAACAGAGGCTATTGTTTTCGAATATCATATTATCTTCATTTGCTTGTTAGTAGAGTGAGCTAGAGTCAGCTTCCTCTCTATCGACCCAGCATGTCTCCTGAAAGTGAGCACGAAGTACGACAAGGTCCTTTAAATACACCAGCTTTTTTGTTCATCTTCCTCCTAGATTACCTCTTCAAGGCCAAGCTGGGTCCTAGCATATCTACCATAGCGTGGACCTGGTGGGAGAGGTCAATTTAGTTCTTTCGTAATCTTTATTCTATTCTATAACAGAGACAGAACAGAGTGAAATTTTGTATTTAGTCGATAGTTTTAGTAGTTATTGTCCAAAATCGTGCGAAATTCCGTCACGGTTTAAGGAAATTTACTTCAATCCCCCACAATTCATGTCGGCCTTTGCAGTTTGTTCAGCTGGTGGACTTTTGCCACCTGTCTAAACTGTCATTAGTTTGTTTTTCCTTGATCAAAACGTCAACGATTTTTAGAGAACCTTGGAGAACTCAACTCTTTTAACATCTGGAGATTTACCACCATTTCCAAGTCCAAACCAGAAGAAGGACTGTCTTCACGGTTGATGGGTTACTGTGCCGCAAAGAAACGCGATTATCTTGAATTACCAGCTAAAAAATCTTCCGTTCAAGTTTGATCAGGATTCAACCCTTGTTTCTTGTTTCTTTGTGGCCACCAGGTTGTATAACGTAAGCCAACGGAATGTGTCCTTGGACAATCAAAATTTTATTGACGAGTTGTGTGCCATGACGTGAGAGTCAAACGTCTCTTAGCTCTTGATCGCCCCCATCGTGAAAATCACTCTGCCATAAGTTTAATATTATATCGAAGCTTCAGATTTATCAGCTAAAGGGAAGGAAAGCAATCCAAGTGGAATCTGATTACTAGTGGTCGACTTTGAAAAGGTCAAAATGGAGAATGCTCCCGAGAAAGGCGAAGAAAGCCTGGAGGAAAACCCTACGAAAGACAGTGAGGAAAACAACGGAAGCAAAGAGGAAATAAACGCTGCGAAGCCAAAGAAAGAGCCGTTACGGAATCTTTTTGCTTTCTACGCTTTCGGGGCCCTTATCTACACAGTGTATTCTGTCATCATTTCAGGCGCGCAGGACATTTTGGCGGGTACTTTTATTCCGACGGCGGCCGTGTTAGTAACAAATGTTGGTCCGTATTTTCTTGTGACAATGATCGCGCCTTATTTCATACACAAAGTACCTTATGTTGTTCGAATTGTGGCGATTTACGTATTTTTTACAGCTGGTCTGTTTATAATTGTCTACGCTAAAGAGGTTTATCTCAAGTTAGTTGGAATCTGTACAACCTCCCTGGGGGCCGGGATTGGAGAGGTGTCGTTTTTTACCTTGACTGCATATTACGAGAAAGTTACGGTGGCCGCGTATTCGGCGGGAACTGGGTCAGGATTTATCTTAGGTCCTCTTTATTATACAGGTACGTTTAAACTAGCTCTTTTGTGCTTATTTGTAAGTCACCGGGTAACGCATTTCTTTTCGAGCAGATGCTCGAAAAAATTTTGGCAATCTTATCTCGCGTATTTCATTTATGCTGGAACCTGAAAATAGCAAACCTACGCTTAGAAAAAGTGTATTTGTTGACCAAAAATAATCATAATCGTACTTCAAAAACCATGGCTGGAACTGAATTCGGTGTACGTACCTCATACTCCAGCATCGTACTTAATTTTAAAACTCTTTATGGCCATATGAAAATTTGGTGATTGTAAGGAGCCTTTAAAACTGTTTATTGTCGATAAAAAGTAGATCTTCATTTTCAGTTTATCAGGACAATGCCGTTATGTCGTTTGTCAGTGGCCAGTGAGGTCAAGAACTGCATATTTTCAATCAAAGTTTTGATACCCTTGTTAAATTGCCGGTGTGTCAGTGGTCGGTTAACGTTATCAAGGGATTCGTTTTCGAGTATTCTGCTGAAGCCGGACAAGCACAAAACGAAAATGTTATGGTGAAAACAAAGGTCAGGTTCCACCAACGAAATTTGTTGCTAACGAGGTCGCAGAATTGGTGCACGAATCATTTAGCCTTAACCGACTGAGTGCTTAGTGTGTTGTCGTGCATAAACCTCCTCAATTAATCTACATCTGAGGAGATTTGGTGATAACCATGAGGACTTGATGGCTAAATAAAACTTCATCATATAACCAGAGTTATGTGTTAGTCAAATCTGTATGATCTGATCACAATATTTAACAAGAATTTTCAGCTTCCGTTTTTCACATGACCGGTAGCTTTTAAATGCACTCTCGGGTGTGTGGTTTGACTAAAAAAACTGTCCTCCTCAAGTAAGTGAGTCAGTGGATAGAGCGCCCGCCCGGCGTTCGAGAGGTCATGGGTTCGATTCCTGTCGGAGACTCGTATTTTTTCTTAACGCTCGTGTCATGTTGATCAATTCACCTTTCACATTTCATTACCGAGGTCAAAATTCACCATTTTTATTCACATATCTCAACCGTGCTTGATTGTCAGCAGCTCAAGTTTCGACTTCAGTCTGTGTTATTATTCGGAGGGAGAAATACCAATAGCAATGCCTGCAGTTCACGTGGTCAAAGGCAAAGCTATAGTGACTGTTGCCGGACTCCAATGATCGCGCCGAGCTCGAGTTAGCTTTTTGATTGGAAAACTTGTCAAGTGCTTAAAGGAATATTTTCTCAAAGCGGTACTTGTTTTCGGAATTTTTTTAGAGAAAACTCTTAAGAATAAGATCTCCTTTGCCAATTGCCTTAAAATCTTCGTATATTTTTTTTTTCGCAGGTCTAACAACATGGAGTTGTGTCTCGCCAAACAACGCTATGTTAATAATGGCGGGGTCGCCTCTTCTTTATCTTCTATGTTATGCCATCATGGAGAAAAAACACTCTAAAGCTGTAGGACTAGATTCTACGTCGGAAGATAGCGATGGAACGGAATCACACACAGTCACGTGGAAAGAGAAACTTTCTGCGGCTGGCCATATTCTTCCATTGGTTATAGCTCTGTTTGTTGCCTACGTCAGCGAATACGTGATCATACAGTCTGTAATCACTACAATGGCATTTCCAAACGCTCCATTCCCACCAAGAGTTCACTACAGATATTATATTTTTATATTTTTAAGCGGTGAATTTATTGCCAGGTCGTATCTAGCTGTCATTGCGTCGCTAAAGCCCAGCCTCGTTAACGTGTTTGCAATCAGACGTATATGGATTCTGTCGTTGATACTGGTGGCTCAATTAGTGTTTTTCACGTTGGCGGCATGGTATCGATTCTTACATGACGTCTGGATCGTTTTTATTTTAATCTTTGGCGCTGGCCTAGGAGCGGGCGCGGCTTTCACAAACGCTTTTGTGGTGGTTTCAGAGACTGATGCTAAATTCAAAGAATTTTCCATGGGATTTGCTACCATCGGGATGGGTGCGGGGACATTTTGTGCCGGGGTAGTGGGACTCCTCATGGAGCCTGCCATCCGTGATCACTGTTTAGCTGTGTCAGATGTTGGTGATTATTGTTTTACAAGACCTTTTGGTGGATGGAATCAAACTATAGGTTGCTGACACAAGAAAACTAATTAAATTAACTAGCTAGTGTAGATGATTCAAATAGCACTCAACTTGTGCAGAGATGTCTCCGTCGAGGAACAGTAGAAATACTAGGTAAGCAACGTAACACTGTTGAGTGTTATACAATGGAATATCCAACGAGTCGCTTGTATTTTTTCGGTTCACACACGAGCCTTTACACTGCCTTTACACCATGTCATGGAAAATACAGTGGCTAACACTTTCAATGCGACATACGCACAGAGCACGATGGAAAAGTTGGATGCAATAGCCCACGTTCGATATATCAATATTCTAACATGCATCCGAGGCTTTCGGGTCAAAATTGTAAATTTTTTAAGTTTCTTTTGTCTCTCAATTCCCAAAAGAGACTTAGATACAAAGGAAACAACACCAAATATAGAACTCTGTCCTGGAAGCCTGGGAGCTATGTCAGAATATTGATATATCAGATATATCGAACATGGCCTATACCGTCGAATGTACAACGGTTTTCCTGCTCTCTCTAATTGGCTGCGTTTTCTATGGCATGGTGTAAATGAAGGGTACAAATGGAGAAGAAGCTTAGCTTACGAGCGTTAGTGTCAGAAAGACCTTTTTTCCCCCAAATATAATCAGAATTTTTTTAGTGTATATTCCTAGCTCATTTATATTTCATAAGCGCTCTTAGGCAACTCCCATCAATCCTCTTGATTTCTTCCCCAGCTCCTTTATTCCTGTTCGCTTTCCATTATTCGTCCTGGTTTATTTACAATTCGTGTTTTCATTTCAACATTGACGGAAGCTAACGTAGCTTTAATATTTTCTATCGAATGCTGCCTTTTTCGGCCAGAATTATGTTTAGACTTGCTACTTTGCACTCCTTCTGTTTTAATTTTTATTTGATGGGACTTGGCACCGTAGCACATCTAGATTGTCAGAGTCGCAATATTGGATTTTGGTGACAACTGCAGAAACTTGGGAATATGAAAATAATGTTAAACTAATAAGAATTTTAAACTGACTACACTCATAGGGACATTAACTTTACAATGTTACATAACAGAAATTTTCGACCATCGTTTAGTGCGGTTTTTAATTGTTTATATACCCTTAGCTTCTATTTGCCGGCAGCCGTGATTCTCTGTGTTAAGTTTTTGCCTGTTATACTCAGTTTAGCTTTGTCACTGTGTCTCATCAGTGTTGTAGAAACTTATGTAGCTCTATCTCATTGTTTTTTCATATTGTTTTTTGCTGATGCCGGCCTGTCTTACTAGTGGTCAGTTGTTTAGTTGTGATTACTCTTTCAATAAAATTATTTGTTGAGCCTTCGGGTTAAAACTGACAACTTTTTTACTCTGTAGTATTGAAATAAATCATGCATGCACATACATGTGAACTGTGGTTGAGAGAATTCATAAAACAATTAAAAATGAACTGAACGGTTTTATGACAACCTGAGTAACTGCAAATTAAAGACTTGAAAAACGAAGTCGGGCTGCACAAGGATTTGAATTGGTGAAGAAAACGTTTTTCACTGACTTAAGGCTGGTTTGATCAGTCTCAAATGATCATTACGATCACCCGTATATTCGATCGGTGAAAAGTTGTTTCCAGATGGTTTTTTCGATTATTGACTACGAGTTGATCAATCATTTGAGGGGGCTATGTGGGGAATATAGGCTACATTGCTGAGGGATCTGCCGACATTGTTACATAAATTTTTCCAATTTAAGCAATTGGAAAGAAGAAGCCTGAAAAAAATCAGGGCTCAACGGGATTCGAACCCGTGATCTCCGCGATACCGGTGCGATGCTCTACCAACGGGTTCGAATCCCGCTGAAGCCCTGATTTTTTTCAGGCGTCTTCTTTCCAATTGCTTAAATTGGAAAAAAATACTGCGATGATCACTCTTCACATGTATCTACAACCGCAGTACAAATATGAATTATTTCATATATTCTTCACATCACTTCACTGCACGGGAAAAATATGAACTCAATAAATTGACCTCGCTCCCAACGTGTGGCTTCATAGCTCAGTTGGTAGAGCATCGCACCGGTATCGCGGAGGTCACGGGTTCGAATCCCGTTGAAGCCCTGATTTTTTTCAGGCTTCTTCTTTCCAATTGCTTAAATTGGAAAAATTTACTGCGATGATCACTCTTCACATGTATCTACAACCGCAGTACAAATATGAATTATTTCATATATTC
>JAHPZR010002046.1:0-2500 GCA_019787425.1 Platygyra sinensis
CCGAATTAGAAGATATGGTGTTTCTCCTGACGCATTTGTGCGAAATTGATCCTGTTTTCAGTCGGATTTTCCTCGTGGAGTTAAAGAAGGCGCGCTTGTTTTCCTTTCGCGGGAAGAACAACAAAGAAGCTGCCCCTGGATATACGTTCGGATTTGTTGTTGCGGCAAACCATTAAACAGTTGTTGAAAACCAGACAAAACCGAGAACCGCGATTGGCTTGTACATGAATTCAATCACCTGAGAACGACAGAGAGAACCAAAAAGTGTCTTCAGCTAGCGCTAGCCGTGACCAACCTCGTAGAGCATCGAATCAAGACAACAACACGAAGGTACCAAGTTATATCATTAGAATCTTTCATTTATATGATAATTCACTTACACGGATTGTCATGCTTTTAGATAGTATGGGGACTAGACAGGTACTAAAAATCACTGTTTTCATTTGTGAGTTAGACCCTATACTGAGTCCATCGTACAATAGTTTTCTGGAAGACAATTATTTCGGATACATAGAAAATCTTTATAGGTACATATTATAAATGCTTTCTGGTTTGCCCACGCAAACGTCCACGTAGAATTGACGTTGCCGAGGGTTAAAGGATATTTTCGGGCTGACCCAGGCTGAAGTCCATGCAACACAGTAGCTGATGAGTGCTTCAAAATATATACCAAAATCGTCAAAGTTACTTTTCCGACGTGCGTGACGTACATTATAGGAACATGTTACATATCCTTTCAGGTTCACCCAAGCTGAAGTTCACGAGTAGCTCGAGATATGTAACAAAATCGTGATGGAGATTTTTCCGTCGTGCGTGACATTATAGGAACATGTTACATATCCTCTCTGGGTCACCCAGGCTGAAGTCCATGCAATACAGTTGCTGAGTGCTTTGGGATATGAAACAAAATCGTCAAAGTGTTTTTCCGTCGTACGTTGCATTATAGGAACATGCTGTGGTGGGTTCTGGTTCACCCAGTCTCATTGAAGTCCATGCAGTACAGTGGAACACAAACCATCACTGCCAGGGATATGATTACACTGGAATGTTACATGCCACTGGTATCCCGTGGAGATGTAGAACTAAAAGTTCTCAAGTTCATCTCCACGGGATCCAAGGTCTGTTTTTGGTTGCAAAGAACGTCTGGCTCGTTGTGCTACAACATACACTGCATACTGTATTGTAATGGAAATAAAATAAAATTTGTAATAAATTAATATTAGAATCTGGTATCTTTGTAAATATTATATGCTATAAAATTCGTTATGCTCAGAATAAAAATTAGAGGATGAGTCTTATCCCCTTGAACAGGAGCCCGTGCCTTGAATAAGAATTTTATAATACAATGAAAAAGTCATTCACACGTAGTAGTAAGTGTTAACCACATAAACAGCAACATTAATACTGCCACTGGTACTTAAAAAAAAAAAAAAAAAAAAAAAAAAAAAAAAACCCAGAAAGTGTGGTTTTCATTGGCAGGCAGACTATCTTCGCTCCAGGAGATACCCGTCTGAGCAAAACTGCAAAGGTTTACGTGTCGCTATCGTAAAACCACAAAGGAGAGTCTGTGTTGGCCTGTCTATTAACTTTTCAAAAAGGTAAATCGTTCAAAGACACTCGCCAGAACAAAACTTTAGAGGCTTACGTGCCGCTATCGTAAAACCACATAGAAGAGTTTGTGTTGGCCTGTCTATTAACTTTTCAAAAAGGTAAACCGCTCAAAGACAAACTCGCCAGAACAAAACTTTAGAGGCTTACGTGCCACTAACGTAAAACCACATAGGGGAGTTTGTGTTGGGCTGTCTATGACGTTTTCAAAAAGCAATATTTGTCTGAAAAAAAAAATTCGCGCAGAGGGTTTCACCTGAAAAAAAAATTCCTGCACAAGCCGTGAGCGGGGGGGGGGGGGGGGATTTAGGGACTTCTGCATCGTGTTCATTTCCCGCAGCCCCTAACAGACGTCGGTTTCGCCAACTTTTACTGGTACGTAATATTGACGATGATTCCCACGAGATAGTATGACCAGATTGTAAACAATGTACGGCGAGTGCAGATTTCTTGGTATGTTTTTGTTTGACTGCTTTTAGTGTTCTCTGAGCCGAGCATTGAATTTTCGTTTGGTATCCCCGATGTAGAGCTTATAGCAATCTTTGCACGAATGGAATAAATCATACTACACGCTTAATCTTTTAGAAAACACCGCGGCGAGAAAAAGGAAAACAACTTGCTAACTTCAAAATGTAAATTCTCTTTGCTCGAGCCATCATTACGTGAACAGCTCGTGCTAGTTCTGTCTCTATTGAGTTTTAGTAAAATTCTACAAGTATACTAATGCAAATGCAGCAATCTGATTGGCTGAACAACTCGTATACTATCAGCCATTGCAATGCAGTAGCTGCCGGTCGTCCACGAAATGCGATGATGTTATGATGTTTAGATGTTAACGGGTAATTTAATTCCTAAGAAGACTAAAAGAAGCACATTTAGGGTTTCTTGACTC
>JAHPZR010002046.1:12500-16053 GCA_019787425.1 Platygyra sinensis
AGGAACCCAGTCTGATATTTGATTTAGGAATAGCACATTAGTTAAATGTAAATGTCACAGAGTGGTTTTCAGTTTTACTCCATGCCATTCAGTCAGCCACTACACTGCTTTAGCTAAAAGATGATATGAAGGTGATGACAAGAGTGATGGCTGAATAGTTAACCCTTCCAGGAACCATGATAAATTAACAAGGTAGTCAGAACATTCAGATCTTTTCCATATATTAATACCCCTAATTGTTCCAAAATAATTTGCAAGAGAACAGCCTGAATCTGAAATGTTTACAATGCAATTGAGAAAACACTGGTTGCTGGTGTAAAATAATTTAGTAGAATTTAAGCCATTTGCAGTGGCAGGTCCGATCCAAGGGTCATTCAAAAGGCATTCAAAAGCAGAAGGGGAAATTTGGTCCTTTCAAAGGTCATTACAATAATTTCAACTGTAAAGTAGGGTGCAGTGGGTGCTGCAATATTAGAACTGGTTCTAGCTTTGTATGTTGCAGAGCAATAAAAAACATAATTTCATTGTAGACATAAAAATAATGAGTTATACATGTAAGTCAGCTATCCTGAGGCTGAAACATTGTAAACAATCCACAACACCTAACTTGTCCAACTTAAGTCATACATGTAGTAATACTAATCAAGGAAGAATCTACTTGTCTGTTTTGTGTTCAGTGATCCAGAACAAAGAAAGCAAGGTGTAGCATCTTACAACTTTGCATGGTACTCATTTGGAATAATATTTTTAGGGACTGTCCATTTTACGGTAGTCCATTTAGGTAGTCCATTGGGGGTAGTCCATGGACTGGGGGTCAGTGTTTTGTCCATCACCTGGAATTTAAGTCGACTCGGAGGAAGAAAATAGATTCTGGGAACGAGTTGACAGTGTTGAATGAGTCTTCGTCGAGTTGTGTATTTGTAATATTGACCAATTGAAGGCTTCGGTGGAAAAAGGGCGTTAGGTTTTTTACTGAAAAGTGAACTTTGTCAAAAACGCTCCAAATTTCGCATGCAGTTTTGTTTCCGTGTGTCAAACAATGTTCTGCATGTTTTTTCCCTGAAGTTTGCTTCCTTTTTGAGATATTACGTATGCAAAAAACACATTTTTCCAAGGGCATCCTCTGGGGACCTTTTGTTGAATGGAAAACAAAAGAAACCTTTTGTTTCGCTAAGCGATCAACTCACTATAATACCTTAAGCTCTTACTACTGCTTCGTTAGCACAAGCGGATGAGGCGCTGAACGGGCCAGATTCGAATTTGTTTTGCCGTGACACCGGTTCGACACGAGGCCGCTCAATTTTTTTTTTTCGCTCTGTTCCTTTTCTTTTTTCAAAAATGAAGATATCTATTTTAAAAAAAATCCGTATACAGCGGGAATCTGGAGAGATTTTTTTATACAGCTTATTGTGACGTGAGACAACACGTGAATTTCGATCGAGCGTCAAAGCAAAGAGAAGTGATGCATGATGCAGTACAGCTCTTTCGACTAATATCTTAAGCATTGTTTTTAAGTACCTTGTAGCCTGCCTGGTGGTTGATAGGCATCATAAAGCCTTGATAACCCGTAAGTCACCAGCATGTTTTAAAGAAGCAAAACGTGTTCTGTAACTTCCAACGCAACTGATATCAGCGGCAAGTCAGTTATCAGCGTTCGAAGTCAGGTCGATCCAGGCAGCAAAGTCCAAGAGCAGTTCTTGCCCAAGAATAAAACCCTGTCGTGAGTTGTGGCCCATTTGCCAAGCGTTGCTAGCTTCAAAGTTTGGAAAATGAGAACTGCTTTTAGACTTATAAAATTTTTCTTGCATCTTCCTCCATGTTTACCCGCGCACGAGGTGTAACAGAACCTTCCCGGCATGCATTTCGATCACGTTCGGCAAGACAAGCCAAGACAAGACAAGACAAGACAAGACTCCGTAAATCACAATAATATTTAACTAATTACAGAGCGTGTTTTTTTCCTTTTTTATTCCAACATAATAATGGCCAACAAGAAGCGATCGATTGATTCAAAACATAGATCTGTGATCCAGGTTGCGTTGATTTTACTTCAAATCGGCATGATTTGTAGTGTTTTAAACTTCTGGGATCAGGGGCCATGCAGATGTAAGGAGAGAGACCTGTACGTTGCACAGAAGGGTTAATCTGTTAATCTGTCAGCCCTACATTTTTAAGCTTATACGTTGCAGGCAGTTAAAATGAAATAGAGATAGTTGCTGCGACGCTTTAAAGTGAAATCAACATTTTAACCTATTTAGGCCCGAAATCGACGTTTTCGAGTTTACGTGCTGGGTGAAATGAACAGCTTGCTGGATTTAAAGTGAAATCAACATCCTTGCCGTCATGCCTTAACGCGAAATCGCGTAAAGTGAACTGGCTGTAATTTGAGTGAAATTAACGTCTTTGCGGTCGCGTGATAACGTGAAATCACAATTTTAACGGTTTTAAAAACCTGAAATCAACATTTTTTAAGGTTACATCTTGATTGCTCTCCTTGGCCTAACACTGCACTAACCCTAACGCGTCCTGACCTTAACTCTAACGTTATCCGAAGCGCTAACCCTAACAATGAAGCGCTAGCGCTAACCCTCGGCAATAACCCTCACCCTTCAACGCTAACCCTAGTTTCAAGCGGTAACACTAAACGTTAACTCTAAGCCTAACCTTGTTCCGTAACCCTAGTTTCAAGCGGTAGCCCTATTTCAAGCGGTAACCCTAGTTTCAAGCGGTAGCCCTAAGCGTTAACTCTAAGCCTAACCTTGTTCCGTAACCCTAGTTTCAAGCGGTAACCCTAGTTTTAAGCGGTAACCCTAGTTTCAAGCCGTAGCCCTAAGCGTTAACTCTAAGCCTAACCTTGTTCCGTAACCCTAGTTTCAAGCGGTAACCCTATTTGAAGCAGTAACCCTAGTTTCAAGCGGTAGCCCTAAGCGTTAACTCTAAGCCTAATCTTGTTCCGTAACCCTAGTTTCAAGCGGTAACCCTAGTTTCAAGCCGTAGCCCTAAGCGTTAACTCTAAGCCTAACCTTGTTCCGTAACCCTTCAACGCTAGCCCTAGTTTCGAGCGGTAACCCTAACCCTAAGTAAAACCCTAAGGGTTTAAGTCCTTGCGGTGGCGTGATAATGTGAAATCAAAATTTTAAGTCTCTGTAAATGACCTGATATCAACATTGTCTAGCTTGCGCATTGCGGGAAATTAACATCTGGCTGTAATTTGAGTGAACCGAACGTCTTTGCGGTCGCACGTTAACGTGAAATAAAAGTTTTAACGGTTTTAACCTGACATCAACACTTTTTGAGGTTACACGTTGCAAAAGATCAATATTTTGCTGGATTTTAAGTGAAATTACCGTCTTTGCGGTCACGTGCTGACGTGACAACAAATACAGGGTTTTTTGCATACGTAATATCTCGAAAACGAAACAAACTTCAGCAAAAAAACATGCAGAACATTGTCTAACGCACCTAAACAAAACTGCATGCGAAATTTGGAGCGTTTTTGATAAATTTCATTTTTGAGTAAAAAATCTAACGCCCTTTTTCCACCGAAGCCTTC